>CM061168.1:30352969-30562969 GCA_030763345.1 Mythimna separata
CGGGATTCACACTCAGGTCCCGTAGTCGTGTAAACTATAGATTGATTGTAAATTATTACAAGTTATGCCTCCACTACATGTATGGAAACAAAACTTTAGTGTGTTAAACCGTCTATTGCGTTGAGATAATGAGCTTTGTGAGTTCCATACAACTTACGATTACTGCTACAGCTTTAATTCCCAGTATTAAGAACAAGCATTAAAGATAAACTTTAGGTAGATTCACGTGGGTGTCGGATGTCTATGGGGATAATGGAGAGGTGCTTAAGCGATCGTATTCATAAATATCACTCGTTTAAAGCGAGGTTTATTGCGAGTTATTGCTCTACAGCTTAATTGAATAAATAAGTGTCAACTACTTTCTATTTTATTACATAATACGCCATGAACGGCAAAATGACGAGACAAGTAAAGTAAACTGGAAGTTGCTAAATACTTGTCCATACAGTATATTATTGTCATGTGGTCAATATACTGATACGTCCAAAACTTTAGACAAACTTGACACTCGTACTGGTCCGTAGCCTCGCATGACGTCAGGGCGCCAGTAGAGGCGTGATGCGATTGACTGGAGTGGCGGAGCCGCGGCGCAGGCGAGGCGGCGCGTTAACGCAGTTATCGCGCACTCGCCGCCGCCGCCGCCGCCCGTGTGACACCGCTCTTACAGCTACATTCGTGCAGAAGGATAACGAGCTATTTTCAACAAACACTTCAGGGATCCGATGGCTACCTTCCTCACCTAAGACGTCTTAACGTCTGTGTTTCTTCTGCGTCTCCTCTTCAGAATTGCCCGAATCCCGGGTTTTTCTAACTAGTTGTTATCATTGCATTACGTTTTGGCAAATCATACAATCTTCAAAAGTATAAGAAAACAGATAGTAGCTCGAATCATTTATGTCTGTACTTACTAGAGGGGCCTCTTTGTCTGTAATTAGCTCAGTGCAGCTATTGTATGCCTGTGCGGCGCAGTAGATCTTCTGTGTAGAGCCTGTCCGCGATGCGGTGCGAGCCGGCGCGATGCGGCGCGACGCGGTGCGGCGTGGTAATTGCGTTAGCGTCTGTCTCGCACCTGCCTCACCTCTACGTGTCTGGCATCTAACCCGCACGCTGCAGCTGTCAATACTAAACGTTGGCACACTCTTTGCTGAATACTGGCTCGACCAATCACGATTATTGTGATTTCAGATATTACTTAAAGATTAAAATTTACAGCTAAAATTGGTGCGGTTTTACTCGTAGATATGAGACATAGTATTAAAACAAAGTTGTTAATGTGTCATGTATCATTCGTGTCAATCAGCTATAAATAAGGGCGCTTGTGCACTACACGGAATTTTACTGTCCGGCAGTCCGATTTCTTACAATTGTCAATGAATTTCAATGAATTCTCAATGAAAGTTGATGTAAATTGAATGCCGGAAAGTAAAATTCCGTGTAGTGCACAAGCGCCCTTAGGCTCTTCCAGACAGGTCCCATGCAGCAATATGACGAGGACATCGATGCAGCGACACATTTTCATAGAAATCCTTGTATTTATTAAGCAATTTGAAGAACAGTTTATGTGAAGGCGTCGTCGTTCCTACCTGTAATTACAGTAAACTGTGTACAAGTGCTTCCTGACGCGTCGCCACGTCCCTGGTGTTACTTCATTCACTTCGCTTACCGTTCGACGGAAACGCATAATATGAAACTGTCCTCAGCAATAATGTATAAACGTGAAGTAGTAGTTATAAGCAGTTTATGGTAGAAATTATTATGAATGACGAAACGTTTCATTTCCTAGTTAGTTGATATAGAAATATCAAAGACCGGGGTACGTAGAAACATACACCGGTCTCGTTATTATTTCTCAAATTTTTATTTTTTCTTGTATAATCTTTACATAAGAACTCAATAAGAAATTAATGTTGATATTTGACAGATGTAATAAGATGTAATGTTTCCTCTATGCCTCGGGTAGGTCCCGGCAGTCATTTGTAGATCTTTGACAGTCGTTGCGGATAGTCAGAAGCCAGTAAATCTGATTCCATTCTTGCCATGAAGTACCGTGTCACCCCAGTTAATGGGTTGTGGAGGTCTGGTAGGCAGCCGCTCCTCGTAAAATACTAGTATACAGTCAGCTAAATCCAGCTTGACTGGAAGCCGATCTCAATACAGTTGGAAAAGGCTAGGTAGATCATGATTTGACAGATGTAATAATACTTAGTTTTGTAAACCAGAAAGCCCAATATCTGACTATATTACTTTATATGAATGGACAGGTAATGGCGAGTCAGAATAATAAAACCGTTTTACCTCGGAGGCGCGCATGTGCCGATGACATGGTGCACACTCGAAAATGAGTCGATTGGCCTTTCAGATCGTTTGTTCTAACTTTTTACTAATTAACAGTCCGTAGTGCAGAGCCTCCCGCGCAGCTGTTATCACAGCAGGCAGTCAGCTAGTTAGTCGCCGGCACGCCCCCCTCATTACAGTCCGTCATCGCGATCACATGACGCGTCACACATTACACTCGCCTAGCATAACGCCCGCACACACCCGACGCGGCGCTATTGATTCTAATTAACATTAGCGAGCGATCAATTTGTTACAGCTGCGTGACGCCGCATGCGGTACCCGACAAGCCTTACACCCTGGGCGAAAACTTATTCTAAACATACCTAGTTAAACATTCAATTTGTCATATTAGCATTTAAAGACAGGCTTTCAAGTAAGATTTACATCATTTTCTATTAAGGCACCCGCAACGAGCAGTTTGAAAGGGACGCAAGACATACAAACGCCTTTGGTCAACGAACCGAAAAATGAGAAACGTCACGCCAGAAGAAAAACTTAAAATAAAAACCTATGACCTAGAACTAACTGCGCGGCGACTGTCAGAGAGGTATTCGCAGTGGTGAATACTTTATATTAGCTTTATCTGATTGCAACTTGTTAAAGGAAACGTGTTTTTACAAGTAAACTTTACTTGTCAAGCGTAATCTTCAATTTTACCACCAAGTAAGTATTTTCGTCTTTGTAAGGCATCAGAGCTGTGAACTAGGCATAATAATTCATAGCTTACAACTGTTCTACAAAATGTCTAGTCTTACTCGTAGTGACAGTCTCACGTGACAGTGGCCGACGGCGTGAAGATAAGTTATCATTGTAACCAAAACATGAATCGGAAAAATCAACATCAACACATCAACCAAAGAGGGTGAAGGTGTGCATGTAAAATGAGTTAAGCAGCCTGCTGGTCTACCTCGCTCATCTATTACAAAGTCCTCGCAGACCCTCCATGGAGCTCTCCAGGCTGGCGTCGTGTGAGTGTTGTCGCCCGTGCTGCTGCAGTGTTCCCGTCCCGTGCACTCGTACGGCGCGTGAAAGAGACGGCGGCTAATTAGCCGGCGAGTGCAGCACGAGTGTCAGTCACGTCATGTTCCTAGTCAGAAGAGCGACCTCGGCTTTAGGTTGACTATACAGTGGCGCCGCAGAAGGTTCACCAAGACGTTTCTTACAACGTACAACTATTTCATATTCACAATTTCAGACAATTCCTGTCGTAGGTCTTCTGCTAGTTAATTCTTTGTATGCATCGTATGTCATAGGTATTCAAGTCATCGTGCGCCAGCAATATCTGCTGGAATTGACAACTGACTGGCCTTATCTTTACTTCTCCTAAAATAATATAATAATAATAATAATAAGGACAAACTCCATCATGTCTGCTTCTCAGAATGGATGTAGGAACGGGTCCCGTGGTACTAAGGAGCTGCTCCTCATAGATGTTGCCATTAGCCAACAGGTTCGTCGTTTTCGAAAGGATATGTCGACATGTTGGATAGATTATAAGAAGGCCTATGACTCAGTGCCGCATACATGGCTCATGAGGGTGTTGGAGCTGTATAAAGTTGATGCAACTCTGCGCACCTTCTTGATGTCGTGTATGCGGCAGTGGAGAACGGTTCTTCACTATCCAGGATGTCGACAAATCCAAGAGAATGGTGAACCGATAAGGATCGAGCGTGGCATATTCCAGGGCGATAGTCTGAGTCCACTGTGGTTTTGTCTAGCCTTGAACCCACTCAGCACATTGCTGGAGGGTTCGGGCTTAGGCTTTCGGTTGAAAAGAGGTGGTCAGGTCATATCTCACCTCCTTTACATGGACGACCTGAAACTCTTTGCCCCCAACAACTTGCAACTGATGGAGCTACTGAAGGTAACTGAAACCTTCAGTAGTGCCATCAGGATGGAATTTGGTGTGGACAAATGTGCAGTCATGCATGTAAAGCGAGGGGAGATTGTGGAATCCGTGGGAACCCAACTCTCGGATTCCATACACCTTAGATCCCTCTGTTCAACCGAAACTTACAAGTATTTGGGTATGTCGGAAGCGTTAGGCATCAATGCTGCTGACGTGAAGCGATCGTTGAAGGAGCGCTTCTTTGGCCGCCTGAATAAAGTACTGAATAGTCTTTTATCAGGCGGGAACAAGGTGCGCGCCTTCAACGGTTGGGTCATGCCGGTATTGATGTACTCTTTCGGCATACTTAAATGGACTCAGACGGAACTCGACGCCCTGGATAGGAGGGTCCGTTCACTACTTACTGCAAACCGGATGCATCATCCACGGTCATCGGTGATGAGGCTGTATATCCCGCGGAAGTGTGGGGGTCGTGGCTTTTTAAATGCCAAGATCCTGCATAACCGCGAGATATGCAGTCTCAGGGAATATTTCCTGGCTGTGGACGTGGGTATGCATCGCGCTGTAGTGGCGGTGGACAAGGGCTTAACCCCGCTCTCCTTGGCTAAGGAGAACTGGTGCAAACCAATAGTGCTGGATACTAATGACCGCAGGGAAGTATGGCAGAGTAAGGAGCTTCACGGACGCTTTTACCGGGCCTTACATGGGCCCGATGTTGATCTATTAGCGTCCGTATCCTGGTTACGCTTCGGTGATCTTTTTGGAGAAACCGAAGGTTTTGTCTTTGCAATTATGGATGAAGTTATGATGACGAACAACTACCGGAAATACATTGTGAAGGATGGTACGGTTGACATCTGTCGGGCATGCCACCTGCCCGGAGAATCAATCCGACACATAATTTCTGGGTGTTCTCATCTTGCTAACGGAGACTATTTGCATAGACACAACCTCGTGGCCAGGATTATCCACCAGCAACTTGCTCTTAAATACAATCTTGTGGAGTCAGAAGTACCGTACTATAGGTATGTGCCCGACCCAGTTCTTGACAATGGCAATATCACGTTGTATTGGGATCGATCTATCATCACTGATAGGACTATTGTTGCCAATAAGCCTGACATAGTGGTGATAGATCGAACAGAGCGTCGCACAATGATTGTTGATATAGCGGTCCCTCATGACGAGAACCTCGTGAAAGCTGAGAAGGAAAAGCAATCTAAGTATCTTGACTTAGCTCGCGAGGTTGTCGACATGTGGGAAGTGGACACAGCAATCATTGTGCCGATAGTCGTGACGGCCAATGGCTTAATAGCCAAGAGCCTCGACGAACACCTGAGGAGGCTCTCGTTAGGCAGCTGGATCAAGGGTTTGATCCAGAAAGCAGCACTCTTGGACACGGCGCGTATTGTCCGGAGGTTCCTCTCTCAGGAGCCCTGACCGCCGGTAACTTGGACCCTGTTCCCGATGCCGGTGGGCCACTATTTTTTATATTTTTAAATGTTTTTTTTAAGATTTTGTAAAAATATTTAAAAATGTATAAAATATGTATCAATGAAAAATAAATGAAATAATAATAATAATTTATTCAAGTAAAAATGTAAGTACAATAAAATTGTGGTTTACATGAATTACAAATGAAGTTTTTGTCTTAGTTCTAACTGTAATGAAGCCGGCCTGATCTAGGTTAGTAAAAAACCTGTGTTTCAGGCCATCTATTTAGATCTAACATTTAAAAGAAAAACAAAAATAAAATAAAATAGATGCTAAATAATAATAAAAAAGAAAAAGAAGACAATATTTTCAATGACTGAGAAGTAACGTAAAATTATTTTAATCTAGATTAAATATGATATTATATTTAAACAAATTTACAAACAATATTGTAGCCAATAAGGTAAACTTAATAATTATTTAAAGTAAGTGACATATATTACAAAAGAGGCCTTATTTTACAATTTCTAGAAGTTTTTCCGTGTCTGCATAATTCTGTTTTGCCAAATATTCTTGAACTAGTAAATTACACCTATTATAACTTAAACTATAGATCTTTAGTATTCTGTTAAACTGATTATACAAGTAGGGTCCTAAAAATAAGTAGAATCTCTGAGCATAAGCATGTTTAGTTCTAAAGTTAGTACATACCAAATCTTTCCTTCTTCTATCTGATGGTATTGGGTTAAAATAAAGGTTAGTATGCTGCAACAAAATTACTTTCAAAACAAATAATTGACGTACTGTTAATACCTTACATGCCATGTATAGTTGGTCTGTGGGAAATCGAAAGGGACGAAAAGTAGCAACTTTTAAAACTGCTCTTTGGGCGCGTTCTAAGGGCAGCATGATAGATTTGGCGGCGCCACCCCATGACGTAATACCGTAGGTAATAATAGATTGACACAAAGCCAAATAAACCAGTCTAATTAATTTAAAGTCGGCAATGCTACGTAAGTTTTTAAATATGTATATTAGTTTACGCACTCTGTTGCATAATAAATCGATGTGTTTGCGGAAGTTTAGGTTTGCGTCAATCGTAATACCTAAATATTTTATATGGTCAGTTTTTGCTAAACTAGGACAAGTACATGCAATATCAGCACAATGAAGGTCACAATTGTTATGCGCTTGAATGCTTAGATTAGTAAGCGTTAGATAGGTGTTTCTCATTGTAAAAATTAAGTATTTGGTTTTGTCTGTGTTTAAACTTAAGAGATTATTGTTTAGCCAATTAGAAACAATATCAAAACCCTTTTGTGCTACCTCATATACCTCAGCTTTTGATTTAGCTGTAAAAAGTAGAGCTGTGTCATCAGCATATGAAATAATTAAACCGTTTTCGAGGGTCAAATTGCACAGGTCATTTATATAGATAAGGAACAAGGTAGGACCCAAAATACTACCTTGTGGGATTCCGTAACAGGTATTTTTAAGTTCAGAACTGATGCATTGACCCACTTTTACAGACTGATGGCGATCACTTAGGTAATCAGATAATAATTGCAGTTGTGTTCCCCGTATTCCCAGCTTCTCCAGCTTGTTTAAAAGCAAAGTACAAGAAATTGTGTCAAAAGCCTTGGCGAGGTCTAAAAAGATCCCTAGGGTGTGCAGGCCATTATCCAGGTTTGTGCTAATATAATTTGTTAGATGGTGAACAGCGTGGCTCGTTGACCTTTTAGGCCTAAAACCAAATTGTTGATCAGAAAGTAATTTATTAGCTTCAAGATATTTTACTAATCTACTGTTTATAATTTTTTCCAATATTTTTGACAGGCCAGTTAAAACTGATATTGGCCTGTAATTATTAACACAATTTTTGTCTCCAGATTTAAACACAGGGGTGACTACGGCTTTTTTAAGCAATTTAGGAAATATTCCTTTGGTCAAACACAACTGAAAAATATGAGTTAAAGGAGGTGCAATGATGTATTTAAATCTTTTGAGTATGCTATTAGGTATGTCGTCATATCCCACGGCACAAACTTCCTTTAATTCATTTATTATATCGACTACCTCATTAACATCGGTATCTAATAAGACAAACGAGTTTCGTATTGCATATGTTTTTGTTTGGCCATGACTGGAAGAACTAGATCTATTAGAAAATAAGATTTTTTCTGCTAAGTGTTTTCCTACGTTAATGAAAAAGTTGTTAGTTTTATTTACTGCTTCGGTAGGGCTCCGCTCAGACGATAAAAGTTCAAGTGCTGGTTCGGGATTTTTTGACCTAAAAGTGTTAGTTTTTATGAATTTCCATATAAGTTTAGTGTTTTTACCTGCTTTTTGTAGTTGAGTCTGATCATATTGGTTTTTTAGCTTTTTCAATAGGTTATTACAGAAATTCCTATATCGTTTGTAAATAATTGATAATTGTTCATCACCCGTTGTATTTTTTAATTTTTGGTGGAGTTTATCTCTGTGTCTAATGCAGCGGACAAGTCCGGGCGTAATCCACGGTTTAATATTACCATATTTTTTGGGTATTACTTTAGTAAAAGTATTTTTCCTTATCGTAGATTGCAACATATCGATAAAATATTGTAAAGAAATATTTGGATCGTGCGAATTGTAAACGGGGTCAAAATTAACAGCGCGTAAGTCAGTTTCAAGACTCGTCATATTGATTTTAGTATAGCTGCGCATGCAGTTAATTCGAGGTGAAGTTATTTGCAATGTTAGTAAAACAGCTTGATGATCGGTTAGTGATGAGTTAGTAACTAAGGTTTTGGAAAGACTCCGCAATTTTATAAGGATATGGTCCAGACAAGAGCCGCTCTGGTGGGTTGGGTGATAATGAACTGGTAATAATCCATGAAAAGAGCAAATATTCAGGTAGTTATGAGAAAGAGTATCAAGTTTTTCGGCAGCAATGTTTATGTTGATATCTCCTACCAGTATGATGTTTTTAAACGAGGATAATTTGTTTAAGTTACTGTTTAGCGAGTCCAAAAACCCATCAATACTTTGGGATGGTGGTCTATAAATAGCCATTATTACTGTATCGGGCAACATTTTAATTACTAAGCAATTGCAGTCTGAAAAAAGGGGTTCCTCTACTAAGACTTTTAAATTATTTTTAATATAAACGACGACACCATCATTCTGGTTGAACGTTCTATCACTTTTGTGAAGATTATAGCCATCAAGAGTTGGTAAATTGGCCGTTTGCTTGGATAACCAACATTCTGTTAGAACGATAATGTCACAGCCTATATCAAGATTTTGTAACAAAACTTGAAAACCATTAAAATTACGAGTAATACTGCGTATATTTTGTGTAAGTAAGGTCAATGTTTTGTCCCCGTTAAAAACTAGGTTTTTGCACTCCTCAACATTACAGACTTTAGTTTCAGACACGGAAAACCGATCGAGATCACTAATAAGCTGATGAGCCATCTAAAGAAAATTATACACACATCAAAAGTGTCTAGGGATCAAGCATTTTTATGCGGATTTCTTGAGATTGAGATGTGGCTTTGTAATAAATTTATGATTTTATAAATTTATATGGATCCTTTTTGGTGCATTTCATAATTTGAATCAGGAACTGTGAATCAAATTCGAGTAAAAGATGAAAATCAGCTGTCAATATTTTCCCTATAAAAACATACAACGCATTGAAGACATTATTAGTGCTACTGTTTCCCTACTACTGATTAAAACCAACGTTATTATGGAGCGGCGACGTCATTTAAGCAAGGAAGACATGCTCAGAGCCGTGGGAATGATAGAAGCTGGTTCCCGGCAACGTACTGTGGCTTTAGCTCTGAATACAAGTCAGAGGGTTATCAGTCGACTTTGGACACGTTACCGAAGCACTGGTACCGTGGCTGAGCGCCGTGGAGGACGGTATCGCTGCACCACACGGAGACAAGACCGATACATTCAAATCTTAACTCGAAGAGCTCCAACAATAACCGCCATGATGTTAGCCGTGAGGCTTCATCACTCTTCAGGGAACTTAATTAGCGACCAAACAGTCAGAAACCGCTTGCATGAAGTGAACCTTCATTCCCGAAGACCGCTACGGGTACCACCTATAGCAATGCACAATCGTAGGATTCGATATCAATGGGCTCTTGAACACAGAAATTGGGCAGAAGAACAATGGCGTTTCGTGTGCTTTTCTGATGAGTCTCGTTTTGGTATGAGACCGGATACAAGACGTATACGACACTGGAGAACCCCTAGACGCCAACAGCGATTAAAATTCTGCCAGGAAGTCCATCCTTATAGTGGTGGAACCATCATGGTATGGGCGGGTATTTGGATCGGCGGAAGAACTGAGTTGATTTGGATCAGAGGCAACCTCAACGCTCAAATTTATGCTGAGACGATTGTATCAGACGTCATCGTTCCTCTACAAGTGCAAATCGGTCCCTTATTTCAGTTAATGCATGATAATGCACGACCGCACACCGCAAGAGTTGTAAGACAGACTCTCGCCGCAGCTAACATCAATGTCCTGCC
Organism: Mythimna separata; assembly: GCA_030763345.1. NCBI lineage: Eukaryota > Metazoa > Arthropoda > Insecta > Lepidoptera > Noctuidae > Mythimna > Mythimna separata. The sequence continues at coordinate 30,363,123 of CM061168.1, forward strand.
CTGGCCTGCTCAGTCGCCAGACTTGAACCCGATTGAGCATGCATGGGATATGCTACAGAGAAGAGCTCTGCCGAATATGGAGGGTATCCAGTCGCAAGAAGACCTTTTTTTGTTGTTGCAACGAACATGGGCGGCCATTCCACAGCGTGATTTGGATGAACTCATTTTGAGTATGCCAAACCGATGTTCTTGTGTTGTTAGTGTTCGCGGTAGAAACACGGATTATTAATTGTTTAAGTTACCCAATAAAATTTTAAAGAAAACTGTTATGTCAGTCCTTTTTTCGAACTTTAATGTTAGTGGTTCAAATGTCAAAAATCCCTTTATTAGGAAAATGGCAAATTTCTTTATTAATGTAAAGGTGACTTGGTTTATCGTTACTGTGACAAACGAAAACACTTTATTTGATGAATCCTTAAAGAAAATTTTAATTAATATCAATCAGGAGAAAAGTTATTGCAAAAATATATGTTGATCCCTAGACACTTTTGATGTGTGTATAGAAGTTAACCTACTATCTATGTGCTAAATAAACTAGTAAATCGGCGGCGCTTCTAGGCGCCCTCATAGTCAATGGAATTAATGTAATTGTCCTCTGCAAATTTACGTGCTGGGCAATTTACATCACCTGTTGGATGATCGTTTTTCCGCTTGAAACGTTTGCAGGTCGCGCATTGAGGCGGAGAACTTTTACTATTACATTCCTTGAATGAATGTCCTGTTTCACCACAGAGATTGCAGGTAGCGCTGGATTCTCTACAAAATTTGGCTGCATGTCCGAACTGCTGGCAGTTAAAACACCTGGTCACAATAGTGAAATCCTTCACAGGACACGATGTCCAATTTATGAAGATTCGGCCTTGATCAATCAAGATTTTCCGAACATTTGCAGGAACCTCCAATATGTAATTGCAGGTAGGTCGTTCTTTCTTCCCTGACTTATGGCTCAGCTTCAAACTTTCCAAGAAGGACTCACGAGTAACGTTCGGCAACTTATCACCCAAATTTTGGACGTATATGCATTCGAAAACCTCTTTTTCCGTCAGGGCTACTGGGACACCAATTACCGCAATCCTTGGACGACGTTTGGACGGTTCTTCAACCTTAAGGCCTGAAGAAACTAGCTTCTCCGAGCTTTTTAATTTATTTATGTCCTCTTTGTTATCCGTTCGAATGATAACGCCTCCGTTTCTAATTTTTCTTACACCGCGGACATGGAGCTTCAATTCCTCAGGCGAGATAATTTTTTGGACCAACGACTTGGTATCTTCACTGGTTTTAGTTCTATCGCTGGGATATATAGCGACCGAGCTAATATTTACTGGGCGAATAAATTTATCAGTTCCTTTTTTCACCATGTTAGCGTAGGAGCTAGTTTCTGCTTGATTTCGGCTCATTTTCGTTTCCATGGCTTCTTTGAACTGACAAAGAGATTCCGAAACATTCTGCTGCTCTTGCAGGTGCTGTATAGTGGTGTGCGCATGGATTGTCTTTTGCTTCAGCGATTGGTACAACACGGCCATCTGAGATGTCCCGTTGTAGACTTTTCGACAAAGACCGGACACACGGAGTTTTTGTTCGGAATTCATTTTTCCGTCTCCCACAATCGTGCAGATTTCATTCAAAATTGTGTCGATTGAACCAAGCCATTTCTGAATCTCGGACGTAGGGATAACTTCATTTGGTAGCTCGTACTCCGTGGGTGCTGGCGGCATAGGTTCTCGTGTTTGGTTTTGAACAGCTGGTGATGGCGTCGGAGGGGGACTACGTCGTACCAATTGGCTGCGGCCAAAAGGGCTATCTCCTGTGTTAGACATACTTCTAACACTGAAATCGCTGATTATCTATACAAGATCTATCTAGTTCATCTTGCACAACGAACAGCAGTATAAATATTAGTCACGCTCGGCACTTTCACAACAAACTTACTCCGCAAAAATATTGCAATAACATTATTCGTAATTATTAAAACAATATCATAAGAATCAACAAATAAAAACACGTCTGCTTAGTCTCGCAACTAAAGGAGATATAAAAGGCACCCAAACAGTTGGAAATGAGCAAACAGTTTTATATTAACTATTTCCAAGTAAATACATACCAGATACGTTTTATGTTTATTTATGTGTGTACTTTTATTAAAGTCATAAATATTATTTGTCCTCGAATTGAAATGCATGAAATTGAGTTATATGATTCGTATTAAGTGTGTGACTCACGGCGACAGATACAAATTCATTGAATTATTTATTGAATCGACACGTATGTTCATAATATATTGATACGAGTATGTATCTAGTTCGGTGGCCGGAGGGTGTTAGTGAATACACTTCTGTTTGTTTGATTCGTGTGAGGTTAAATGTGTTCCTGGACATTTGGTGATTCAGTCTTAATGTTTTAGTAGGTTTTCAATGTTTGAAAACACAGACACATAAACAGTGGCGCGTGTGACGAACGCATTACACATTCCCCTCGCTCCGCTCGCAGTCGCCGCGTCGTCGTCGTCGGTTGAAATACGTTTCGGAAATCACTGAAATACTAGTAGCGTGTTTGTTTAAAATTCAACGATGAGACGTGGGGCTGTGCGGCACAATCCTGATGGAACGTTTCTTTTTATGGGGGTCACTCGAGTAAATAACTCGTCTTCATTCGGGAGCTCCGCAGTCGAGTCACGCGCCGCCCCGGCCCCGGGGGCGCAGCACGCCACACCGAACACTTTGAATATTTGAGCCATGCATTTATATAGCTGTCATTGAGTGTGAGTAATGGACATTATCATTAAAGCAGCGATGCGAGCGTTGCTAGCAACATGTTACACGTTCGATCGTGATGCGACACCTGTTTACTATTAGTATCGGGATCGTTTTGCCTGCATTTTTCTCCGGCTCCGTGGCTCGTGTGCAGTGCTAGCTCGGGCCGCGTGGGCGCGCGTGGGCGGCGAGCGATTGTTGCTGTATCTGGCGCGGATAGCGCTTTATCTTCCAAGCTAATGAATGAAAACCATATCTGAGATATACAGCTCCAATTCATTGTTCACGTTTAGTCTATTTATTCATATTATAAAGCTTATTTGTTACTAATATATTCGTTGAACTTTAACATCATTCTGTGGGCGGCTTGTGCAACATGTAGCGTGGCTGGTAGTATAAGTACCCAACGCATTACAAACACTCAAAAGGGAGCAGTGAGAACATTGATATAGCTGGATACTTTCGTCTAATTGCCGACCATATTGGACTATTATATTGTGAGCTCAGCAGGTTTGTAACAATTTGGTGTCACCTAAACAAGTATCCGACTTGTGGCGAACAGATAGCCGCGGGTGTGGTACGTCGTCAACCGATTATCGTAATGAAGTACAAATGAAAGCTGGTCGAGCAGTAAGTTACACGTGTCGCAGCTAATGTTATAAAACTGCTCGCGGCACATTTGCATGTAAATGGAGAAACATAGCCCCGTGCCGCGCGGGCTGACGGCTCACTCTCCGGTGGCTAGTTCTGCAGTTAACTTCGACAGCCAGACATACACAGACAGTTGTTTCATATGGTTTTATTTTTATTATTTCTACTTCAATTAAACAAGTTAATTTCCTTCGGCGCCCATCCCTGCATGATGTGTCACTTACATTATAATTATTATCTTTTAAGAGCAGTGGTGGCCCAATTGTAACTGTCCTGGCTTACAAGTTGTAGATCGCGGGTTCAGACCCAGTCGCATTACTTTGTGCTATTTATTTCATCACCGCTGCTCTCAAAACGGTGAAGGAAAACATCGTGAGGAAACCGCCATGACTTGGACTAAAAATTCGAAAATATGTGACATACATCCACCAATCCGCAACGAGCCTACGTGGTGGACTACGGCCCATTCCTTCTCCTAGAGAGGAGGCCTGAGTGCCAACAGTGGGAACAATCACAAGGCCGCTAATGCAAGTTTTCGTTTATTAAACCCAGAACAAAACATATTTTTGTTTCAGTAAAACTACCACAACAGTTTTTTAGTAGGTACTAGTACGAGTAAACAACTAGGTATCAATTATATTGGCATCTCGTAACATGACATGCAATGAGTATGGTCGCAGCGCGGGATGTGTCGGTCGTACGGATAGGCTGCGACAGGAGCGCGAGATTGCGTCGTCGTCGCGCGGCGAGCGAGGCGCGAGTGGCGACGGAGCCGCTGCCAACGCCGACACTTACGATTAACTGTCAAAAATGCCATACAAGGTTATTACAACTCCTTATCTGCTTTCCGCTAGACATATCAGTAAAGTCTACCAAATGCTGCATGTCTGTATACACGTAACGAGTGATATAAACGAAACTGTAAAAGTTTGATAATTTCGCTTCAGCTTCTTCCAAAGTAATTCATAGTTCTCAAGAGTACAAATCAAAGCACGTATTTAGAAGTCATTCCTATTTATATGTTGTTCGTCGTATAAATGTAGTTGGAATAGAAGCAGCAGTGAACAGCGATTACTGTTGCCGAGTTCCGAATTCATGAGGCGAGCGCCGCGCGGTAATGTGCAATCGACGGTATTGCAGGCGCCTCCCCGCGCCGCGCCGCCCCGCACGCCGCACACATAACTAACCCTGCACCCAATGTATATTAAAAAGCTGTATCTTCTCTATTTATAAGCTTTTAAACTTATACTGCTGAACTTCTGGCCATTTCAGTCCAATCTTTAAATAAGTTTTCGCTTTTGGTTCTAGTTGGTCACTCGATGACCACTGCAGTTGTTAACTCCGTAGGTATAAGAAGTGAGCCTTTCTATAGAAATCGGTTCACTTGTTCGTAGCATGCGCGACGCAGACAGTAGCCCTCATAAATCCGCGCACATTGCTGTTGTACTACATCGCAGCCCGGCCGCCTGCCCCCGCGGCCGCGCTCGCCACTCTCTGTTTTTGTCGCGAAACTTTTTGTTTGTCGATGATCGTCTCGTCCTTATTCAGAGCGAAGTATTTTAGTAACAAATAATTTGGGTCGACAATCTCGACAAGAAGACTAATGGATCGCATTCACAGCGATTATATATCACTGCGTTCCGCTAACGAATTCATCGCTCACCAACGACTTTTACTTATTTTGCATTTGCTATGTTTTATTTGTTCACAAACGAGTCGGCGGCGTGCGCTGACACACCCGGCCTGTCGCAGCGTCGCAGCGTGTGCGCTGAGCTTACGCATTACATATGGAAGCTTTACTGAGAATTTACTTTTGATCGCGTTAATCCGTGTTAATTCAAAGAAGACATCAGGCGTGTATGGGAGACATGTATTGGACAGGACGCGCACTTCGGTAACGCGCTTTCTCTTTACAACATGTTATTTAAGCTAGGCACGAAATAAGCTATAAGTTAGTGCGGCCATAACTCATATCGATAGATTGTTCAAGTCTAGAGAGGACTAATCGAGTGTAGTATTGTTGAGTAGCTGAACCGGCCGCCACGGAGGCCGCTCGCGCCGTCGCCGGGTCTTGTTAAGCTGTATGTTATTATTACTAACCCCATGTCGCGTGGCTGTCCCGTCACCTGCCGGCTGTCTCCTCTCCGACACTCGTTTTCATCTGCAGACATAAAGCAGAGATCACTTGGGACTTTTTAGGGAAGATAAATCAGCATCGGAGCATTAGCAAAGTCGCGAGTTACGCTCCGCAGCGAGCGACGACCTCGACACGGCGACACAAAACAAAGTCTTGTGTCGCCGCGCTGTACTCTGTACACTACAGTAAATTGTTATTAGATTCGTCACTTGGTATAATTACATACGGAGCAAACAATACATTACGTTAAAATAAGAAGAAATATCTTTCATTGCTGCTGCCAAGTTTAGTCGAACATCACTGTCTTTATAAACACTTGAAAAATGGTAGAACTTGTTGAGAATGTTGTAAGGTCCAAATATCTTCATTAGATAGCCGTACTCGTTACGGTGTATAGCTGTCAGGTAAGCTTGAGTTCAGTAGAGGACATACACGTAGCGGTAAACCTGTACAAACTCTCAGTTGAAGCCACAGAACAGTTCAAAGGTTGAAGCCATAGCCCCGGCAATAGATCTAAACGCTATAGCTACTCGTATAATTGCCACTCTAAGTCCGCGGGCTAAAACATTCAAAATTCATATTTTTCAGTGGCCTCTACAGGTGAGGAAACCTGTACAATAAAATTGTGCAACATACACGCTCCTGTTTACTTATAAAATGTCATATAACAGGCGAACCTGTCAGTAGTAGCGTGTGTGGCTACCTCTAACCGCTAGATCCCGTTTACCATTTTTCGTCTAAATGGTTCGTGAGTAACGCTAAGTCTTGATGTTACGTTAGCCGAGTGCACCTCTGCTGCAGAGTGCTCGAATGGGTCTGTGACAAACTAACCCGCACTGGTAGCCGACGTACATTGCTCTGTTTTCACGACCTAGATGACACTACTCTGCGTTAAGGGTATTCCTTTTTATTTCTTTCTGGAGGATATTTATCACTCTGCGGAGTACATAAGTAACTGCTTACTTCATAATTATTTTGGTTTCCACTTGTGAGACGCGTAGCTTAATGTTTTCTCTCTCAACTACGCGAAGAGCCGTGTTCATCATGCTACATACATAAGTAGCGATGTTACAAAAAAAAAAAAAACAGAAGCAATAAGTTTATCTGAGAATTTCAGCTGGTTAATATAAATATACTATAAATATTCGCTGAATTCACAGTAGACATAGTGATAACTCTTGGGACGCGGTAACTCAGTGAATACTGCGGAGTTATTAATGAACAGTTAAAAACTGCGGTAATAACGCTGTAAGTATTTCCTTCCTGCAGTCCGCCGGGCGGGCTGGCGCGGCGCCAGCGCGCGCGCACCGTCCGCGTCACACCGCTTGCTGCTCCGACGTGTGAGTAGGCACTAGGCAGACTACATCCTAGCCTGTGCACTAACATTGTGTGCTTGAGGAAGCTAGGATACAATCGATTGGATCTCTTTTTCCTCCTCGGTGTACATCACAGCAACGCATTATTGTTATAAACCTATTGTGTCCCACTGCAGGCCAAAAGCCTCCCTGCATTTTTCCACTCTTTTCTGTTTTGAGCCACTTTTGGCTAATCCTTTAGGAAGGAGTCGTCCCGCTATTTCCTTCTGGGTTTCCCGCGTCGCCCACTCCTGTGGTTTGGAATTCAGTCAGCAGTTATGGCAACGCATATAACAATTAAAATATGTAAGTACCATTATTGTTTTGCTGAAAGACTAGCTTCATGTAACGCGCTTCTAATGAAATGCCTGCTGATGTGCTATGATTATCGTGAAGAGGTGATAAAATATCATGCATACCATTATCACATGTAAGGGTTGAGACACAAAGGCCAGAGTACCGTGACATGATGAGTCGCGGCGCGACGCGCACCTGCGGGTATTTACGTGCACGTAATACAAGCCCAACTGTCTCACTGCTCTATATTCAGATAAATTAAGAAAACAAAATGAGTCGTGCATGTCATTTACTTATACATATTATAGAACTGTGACAGTTTAGTTTTTAATGAGTAATTATTCGTCATACTTCATGACGGCAAGAACTGTCACATCTGATGGCAAGACATCATCATGACATCACCATGTCTTGCCTAATCCAGCGGTATCTTCACAGCCCTCAGTAATGAGGAATACGACTGGAGGTGGAGGCGGAATCAGTACCATTCCAGTCCGGAGTCATCCAATATTGGGTACAGGTTTCCCTTTATTTCAGTCGTAAGCACTTCCTGCTGTTGGTCCATGTGTTTCTCATGACATGACCAAACGTAACGTAGATTAGTGTAAAGATCAAAACTTGTTTAATTCCGGCACCAGTCGGCAAGCTGAGCGATAGATACTTGATGTGCAAAGTTGGCGCGTGCTGCGTCGATATGCAAATAGTGCGCAAACTTGGAGATATTAGTTGTGTGCCGGCGCGGGCTGCTGCGAGGCGCCGGCTGCGGGGCTGATGGAGCCAGCTGCGCCAGGCGCAGAGCAAGCCTTCGCTGGATACAAAGACGCCGGCTGGCTGATAGTACCATTTTTTTAATAGGTTCATGCTTGAACGCTATCTTGCCTGATGGAAAGCGATGATGCGGTCGATGGAGCGCGCTTACCTAGAGGCAATCTATGCACTCTTGACTTAAATATGCCCAGGTTGTAGCCATCAAAAAACACAGACTCGAACTGATAATTATGAATGCCCGTAACGTTTTGTGCGTATAGGTTGAATATCTAACATGTATCGGTGGCGCATTACCGTACTCCTGGTGGAGCGTTGAAGGAACAGGCTAGGCGGAATTGGACTGTGCTATTCCGACGCACACTCAATGAAATACATTGCACACTCAATGAAAACGAGATGCTACTCTCGGTTTTTTACCGAGAACGAGCAACTCGTCGTCAATGCCATCGTCGTACGGCGTGGTATGTCAGCTATTTAGAAGCTCTTGTAAATCTCATGACCGTTAGTCAAGGAACTTCGAGTCAATCCTTTAGAGTTGAGTAGGGCGACCCAAGGGAACTGTAATTAAATATTGTTGTTGAGCGGCCCGCCAGGAGTCTTGCAAAGGGTCCCCTGACTTGTTTAAAACTAAGTTGGCTATTAAAATTAATTCAGCGTGAGCGCGAGGTCGCCGCGGTCGGCGCCGGTCGACAATGAGACGCGGTAATTAATAGTGTTGTGCTCTAATGCGGTCCGCAGCCGCCCTCCCGCCACCTACTTGTCTCCATGCACACTCACACTCTTACGAATTTCGTAACATGATGGAAATATATATTTGAAGTTGTAGTCGATCGATGGGTCGAAACAATAGCATCCAACGCGATATCAAACTCTTCAAGTCGACGTCTGCGGGTGTCGGCGCTCGGCACAACACTCTTTTTAAACTTTGATGAACTTGGATAACTCTGTCATCTCAACAAGCGGAAGTCCAGTCAAACGAGTAATCACCGCCTCAATTCTTTTTAAAACCCACGAAAATTAAAAATGCAAACGTTTGGCCGCGCTAAGGAAAACGATCTCCAAACGATGGCAAACGAGAAATTATTCGAAGAAACTTCTTGGAATAAAATAACAGAGGGGTGAGGGAAGCCGCGTGACAGTGTAAGCGTAAATAAGTGAAGCGGCAAATTGTCCATTTAAATTGTATGAAAAGCTGTGGATCCGGCCGGTTTTTGCGTAATGGCCGAAGATTCACGTCCCGCATACATTTATATTCGGGCGCGGCGCCCGCGATGCGCTCGTGCCTGCTCGCTGGATGCGGCATCCCGCGGACTAGGACCTTCGGCGGCGGTTGGACACAATCACGTCAATATCTTTTGAGTAATACACGATGCTCGCTTGTCATTCTTTGAAGACTTGGAAAATATCAACCCGTTGGACCTGTTTCCATTGCAAATCATTTCGGATGCAGTATTTCAAGGTTGAAGTTTCCGCAGTAATTCCCGTCTGCTCGACAAAGACCGCCGTCAAGATAGTAAACTCTGCATTTAAATCGAATCATTGCACGGTCCTCCCCCCCCCCCCCCCCCGCGCGCCGCGCCGCCCGCCCCTTTATGTGGCGGCATAAAGAACGTCTCTGCAATCTACATTCATTTTGTTTGGAAACAACAGCCGCCGTCCGACTCCGCACCGACCCGACCCGATCCGCCGAAACAAGCGACGATTGATATAAATTAATGTATTCTGACCAAAATTATCGGTGTTCATTCCATTTCCCGTTTAAATTTCCCGGCGCGTTCGGAACTGTACAATTTGAAATTTTTGGGACTCATCAAAACATCCCTTGTTATTATATCATTTACATTTCGCCGGCTAGCTCTCCGGGAATTTGCGAAACAAGTCATGTTTCAACAATTTAGCGCAAAGCCTCACGTTTTCACGACGTAAGCTGTCGTTATCTGTCCTCCGCCTGTCCTCCGCCGTCCTCCGCCGACTGCGCCATTTTTTCAGCTGAGCGTCGTCCGGCGAGATGTGCGGAGCGGAGCGGCGCGGCGCCCTCCTCGCATTAGCATACATTAACATTATAATCCTTGTTGTTCGGCGGCGTCGCGCAGCATCGCACTCGGATATTATTTAGATCACGAGTACAACAAGGGAGGCGGTGCATTAGGACGCCGTCAAATAGTTTTATTGACTTTGAGAGTGGAGCTCGTTCATTTGTTTATGATTAATGTACTCGCGGCTGTTTCTCGCAGTTCGCTAAGTTAGTGCTTAGCGAGGTGCAGTAACGAATGATTAACGAGCCCTCCTACGTACAGCAGTCGCCGCCGCCGCCGCCGGTCGCCGCGACGCTGTTTGGGAACAAATAATTAATTTATATATATTTAATCATTTCCATCAAAGACCGACTCGAATGAAAACGTAATTAAATGTGACACAGCACGAGTACAATGTCATGTTTGTTTACAGATGTTAATTTAGCGCGCAAATGTTTGCACTTTACATAAATGATGCTGTAATAAATGTATTGAACGTGGTGCTCTGGCTAATGATATCAATAGTTTATTAGTCGGCATTATTTTGACAAAGTTAAAACTAAACTGATGTTAATCAGAATAAACCACATATCACATAGGAATAACAATTCAAACCTCCCTATTTATAGAAATGGGCTGCAATAAACGAGACTTTAAGCCGTGCCTATTTGAATAGTTAGTTACTGAGTAGGTCTCTTTACAGATGTAAGGTCTCATCAACAAGTAAGAGCGGCTGAGCAACGTGCTCGGCAGCGAGCCGCACGTCCGGTCGTTTAGCCCGGACGTCCGGCGTCCGGCTCGGCCTCGCGCCGCCCGCTCCACTACGGGTTAGGTTGTATGGCGAGGCGGTAAAAAGTCATTAGCCAATCAAAATCATTTAAATAAATATGTACTGGTATTTTAAAAAAATGTATCAGACCTTGCAATTTTTTGACAAACATCGACATTGCAAAGGAAAAAAAATAGTAAAATAATTATACCGTGAAGACATGACTTAAAAAACTCGGCATCCGAGCAAAAAAATAATTGAACGAAAACCACAAAAAATTGAAATACGAGTATCAACATAAAAGTCTTATTTACATTTTTTTTTTATCGGGTGTTCATTAGATTTCGAATTAATGTCATAAGTAATTCTAATCATAATTATTTAGCATAGTTTGGTAGTTTACTTTTTCTGCATACGTCTGGGTACCACACCGGCATGATTTTCAAGACCTCAGAAAACTTATTATATCTATAAAAACTTTGCACATTTAATCAATATTCTGAATGACAAAAAAAACGGTTCTGTGGTAGGTTTAGAGTAGCCCTAAACCATCCACTGAAACACATTACACGCCACTGTCGGTAGATAACCTGAAGGACTTATTCTGGGCCCATTGCTCGCAGAATACATGTTTGATGGCAAAAGGTTCTGGCGTGGCGTCCACTTACCAAAAGACGCAGCGTTAGAAAGCCTCGCAAGTGCCACCAGGTAGATTGATGCCAGGTAGCTGGTGCCGGTCGCGGGGTCCCGGCAGATGCAAGGGGTCGAGCGTGGTAGCGACACTTGGGAGCTCTGTGGCGAACAGTGGATTTCTTTATCCTGAAATTGTGATTATTACAACTAGTTTAATGAATACTTTTTGTACCTACTACCTACTTGCAATATATTAGCATGTTTAATTTAGAAAATTCGCACTGGTATAAAAACTTTTGCAAAGAACTTACTCACTTTTTAGTTTTACACTGCATTAGTAACACTCCAACTAAAATCAATTTTTTTAAAAAACAGACCAAACAAGTGGTTCTAATATTTTTCTAAACTTTGTAATTTTATTGGCTGTATAAATTATATTATTATAAGGGCCTGTTTCACAATGTCCGAGTAGGCACTACTCACTGAATAAATTCAAAAATGTGACAGAATTCGTATCAAATTATCTGTCAAGTAAGATACTCGAAACTTAATCATAGGTGGTGAAACAGGCCCTTAATGAAACATATGGCTCTGTTCAGTATTAATTAGTTATTGTTGTTGCTGGAGCCAGGCTCTCTCTAATGAAATGCTAGCTAACACTAACACCCTCGACTAGGTTTGCCCATGAACTTGGAGAATTTAGACAAAGTAACATTCTATCAGCGAATAATGCAATAATTGGTCATGAAATCAAAATTTAGGTTAGAGATCGACCACTAGACGTAGCTACGAGTATGTCGAGCTGCGAGGCGGCGGTTTATAAACTGTCTTTAATGTAGAAGTTTTATTCATTTTCTTGAAGTAAGTGCAAGTTTTCGTTTGGTGTTGAGAGTGGAACTTCTGTCACGATCCTGTACTACTATGTACGGTGCATAGGTGATACGGTGCGGTGGTGTGGCGGGCGGGCGGGGGGCGTGTTTAATCCATCAGCTGCGGGCGCCGGCGTCACCGGTGACGCGGCGACGTCACGTGACGGGCCCCGACCAGCCCCCACCAGCCCCGACCAGACATCGAGTGATCATCAGTTAGACATTATGTATGTGCACGTAATAACGACGACTTGGGCTCGGTCCGGATGGTTACCGGACGGCCGGACAACGACCCATTGCTCACCGTCCACAAACTCAAGCCTACGGTGGTGGTAATCGGGGTCGGGATCCCGACTGCTGGGGCGTGAGGGCTAAGCCCTCTCGCTTGCGGCCGCCCGACTAAATGTAACGTGCCCAGCACTGGGTTGGGGTAGTCGCAAACGCATTCATTCCATCATAAGATTCCTAATTTTGTCCGCTATTTCGCGACTTACGCCATAGGTATTTGTTTTATTAACCGCTGCCTCACATTGGGAATAACTCCTGTATCGGGGGTGCGTTCACAAACATGTGTATGCAAGACTCCCAGATACGGAACACCTATCCGTATGCCATACAAATATTAGTTCCGTGTGGGATCCGAACCCGCGACTGCGCTGCATCGCAGCAGCCAATCACTCTACGACTGCACCAGTAGCGCCAACTGAGTTTGTTGTTCAATTAGTTTGTGCGCCCTGGAGGTGGTACAATGTAAAGTGGCCTTACAGCTGTTCGTACGTGATCCGGGGCACCGGCGATGCCCCGGATCACGTACGGACGGCGGTCTAACCTTGCCCCATTACACTTCGCTGCCGATACATAAATTCATTGTGATTATTAAATTTCATATCGCAGTTCAGTTAATTTGCCGACTTTTATTCAATTAATATTTTATCAAATTTGGTTGTGGAGGTCTGGTAGACAGCCGCTCCTCGTAAAATACTGGTATTCAGCTAAATCCAGCTTGACTGGAAGCCGACCCCAATATAGTTGGGAAAAGGCAAGGTAGATGATGAATATTTTATCAAATTTCTTTCCGTTCTCTTTCCATCACAAAGGGCGTGACATTTTGACAGTTCAAATTACACACATTTCATTTCTTCATTAGCCGTAGCCACCGCTATACCTCCGGTGCCGTTGCAGGGACGCTCTGATACAAGGCCCGTGGGAATCTTAAGCCAACACTACTCATTGCGGGGTCAATAGAGCATTCCTCTCTTCGCAGACGGCTTGTCTCGACGAAAGACTAGATCAAAAACATTCGCAAGTTCTTAGTGCGTCAGTCACTCGTGCGTCGTATATATAACGGCGTATGAGTGGCGCGGCGCGCGGCGCGTACGTGCGGCATGCGGAGCGCGCCACGCTCGCGTCATCACACCGCGACACGCCGATGTACACCTAGCACGATACGACTCCGTTTAATTATACCTACTGCTCATGTCTGCTGCTGCGGTGTACGCATTGCTTGCATTCCACGGGGTTAGTAGCTACAGTAATGAAGGGTAATAGAAACGTATAGTAAAATCAACAGACTACCAACTAAGAAGACTGATGTCTTAGGTTTTGAACCGAATCGAGGTCAAGTAATGTAGCCACGTTCTGGAGAGGCTGTCTCGTAACTGTTGCAGATGCAAGCTGGCAGTTGATTGATATTAGCAGTATATAACAAACGGCGATGCACCCACGGCCATACAGATGAGTTAGAGTGTCGTTAAGATTCAGCGCCATCAGTGCGGCTGCGTTTGATGAATAGTTGATGAGTGCGACACACAGGCCGGACGGACTGCGCCTGTCCGGCTGTCCAGCTCGCCTGATGATGGATCGGCGCCGGATGGCCTCGGGGATTAACACGAACCGTTACGGTGTGAGGGATTAACTGGTATGCAAGCGGCGCGCCCACACTGTGACACTTGGGAATCCGAATAAAACTTCCACGGCTTACGTTGTGCGATTATGAGCATGACACACAAAATGCAGGTCATAATCGCGAGTATAGATTTTAATGACATCTGTCTATATTGTAGGTATATGTTTTGATGAAAATAAGACTTTCGTAAAATTAACTCTATTTACCGTCATAGGATAAAAATTGCAGCTGCACTACATTGTTGATCATTTTAGTTACACACGAAACCACATAGGTGGCCAGAAAATCGGTATTCTACGAGGTAGGTATGTAGTAGCTAAACTGATCTAGTTAACTGTAAGCCGTCATGTACAATGCTTGTGCAACAGAGATGTTAATTTAGTAATCGCTGGCAAAGCACAACAGGTTAACAAGAAACTGCGATGATTAATAGCGGAGCGCGCGAGCGTTGGTACCAGGCCACCAGCGCGGCGGGGCTGCAGCGCAGTCAGTTAGTACGGAGTCAATCATGTTCGAGCACGCGCAGCTGTTTCAATAACCAGGACTGGAGCAGTAGGCACGAGTATTTATAGCTATTGAAATGTTTCAATGCAAATTCTATTACAATTAACTACACATCTATGCTAGATAGCAAAATCAGATCAACCATATGTAGTGAACAAAAAACGACTGCGTCGCTCTAGAAACCTAGCGCTAACTATCAGCCATCTGGAAGGCCACAAAACCCGTCCGGTCGACGGATTTCCCCTTTTCTAAGTAGGGTGGAGAATTTTTCATCATGTTTCCTACTATCACAACGCATCAATTGAGTAAACTTATTTGGTTAAGCAACTTGCAATGGTGAGCATTAAATAAAACGCGACTACACAACCGTAAAATTTCGACACAGAAATAAAGATGTTCCAAGAATTACACTTTGAACAGTAAATTATTTAGAGTCATTTGTCATTATGATCATAAAGTGGTATCATATTAGAATCATTTCCGGGAACGAAAAGATACAATCCACAGATCGAGATTACAGAGAAGACGGAGACAAGCTCGAGTGCGTGTTGTACTACGAAGCCGAGTTCTTCCAGGTAGCGGTGCACGGGCAGCCGCGTGAGAGCCCGTGTGTCATGTGCGGGCACGGCTGTGTTACTGCGACTGCTGTGCAGATCACACAGTGGCGCTTTGAGTTAGATTACAAAGCTCTGTTGCAAGTACACAATAAAATATAATTTATGTCTCTTATAAATATGTCCATTCTTTGAATCATGACTTGTAACCGGTTCGAGTAAATCATTTATGAAACTCTGCTATTCGTGGTTATCAATCAATTTGTTTAAAATAGCTGTGCAAGTATTAGTGCAATACCGCGGCGGTTCACCGGCGAGGCGCTCGCTGTTTAGTCTCGGTAGCTTCTAGTGCGCCTTGTTTACACAACACGCGGGCGGTGCGCGTCGCCCTCCTAGCGCACCAGCACTAACATCCACTGTGTACACGCACGTATCGTTTTCCATGTTCATTCTACTCCTCACTTTATTGTCGACTACAACTATCACAGTACTTGGTTGCTTGACATAATTTCGACATATTTCCGTTTCAATACTCAATACTTTTCTTCTTTCTTTTTTTTCCTCGCTGTCTTGAGCATCATGAAGTTTGGCTCCGCTATCAAATACTCGTGTATAGTGAGGCAGTGTGTTGGCTAGGCTGGAGGGTTTCGCAGTAGGAACCAGTACATGATAGCTGTGATTACGGACGCCAGCCGCGGGACCAGCCTGCGCCGACCTGTCCGGGACAGTTAATCAAACTCCGCGCGCTGCGCCCAGTAAATGGTTCTAGTGTTATAATAAAGATTAGTTACAGAAGAACCACTCCTTACTAAGGTGCTCATGAAGTATCAACAAAATACATAACCTGTAAACGCAACATGGGCGATAGCCAGAAACGCATAATTATTTTAATATTTATAAGCACAGTAACTAAACACATAAGATCAAGCACGTTACCTTGGTAGTTTGATGCAATTTAGGAACTTTGAATACGGAAACATTTATTTGTCTAGTTTTAAATATAAGATACCATCACATATTTAAATTTATTATTTATGATTATATCTTATATTATATTATTTATGATTATACTTTATGCAATACAAAGGCGGACTTTATGACTTAGGTATTTTCTATCAGTCAACTAATGGCAGGAACATAAATAAAAGAAAAGATTATTAAGAAAACAAAAGTATAAATTTTATATATACAGATGAAATCAGCTGTATTGCACAAATGGACTAGTTGAGATCGGTGATTATGATCGAGCACCGTTTCCTGTGATGCTGTGTGGTGTATTAATACCGTCAAGTCCAACCTAAGCAGTTTCTCACTACGAGTGGGTTTTCTCCATGTCCCGTGCGGTGACGCCGAGTGGTCGGAGCAGTTCGGCTGTCTCGTGTAATATTATTTAATTGAAGCTGACGCGTGGGCGGGGCGGACCACACTTGACGAATTAATGTAAGCCCGTAATAACACGGCGCGAGTAATTTATACCCGTAATGAATTATAATACATCAGGCCGGCTACAGACGTGATCGGCTCGCGAGCGCGACACTCCTTCGCCTATACAAATTCGTCCGCTATAAGTTGGCGAGTGTGAAGTTAGGCCCTGCGAATTTTGGCCCTTGAAATATCGTACAAAAATAAAGATTTAAAAAAAATTAATGCCTATAACTGTTTTTAACAGCAATAACAACTGCAAATTGGATTTATTTATTTATTTGGACGAACTGTACGTCGCTCTATAACACAGGTTGCTCGCTGGTGCTCGGGCTGCGCGCTAAACCTGCTGCTCTAGTACGGACTTAGCTCCATAATGTGACGCTACAATAACACAACAACCCTTAGACCGGGTAATGTTACATTGGTCTTAATAACTGAACCGCCTATGTACCTTTATGTTGCATAAAGTGTTTATAAATAAATAAATGAGCAATTATCTTGAAATTACCCCAATCGTAAGATAAAATCTTCGAATCGATAATTTAAGTAATGTCTCTATCATTATAATATAGTAAACGCAACACGATGATGATACTGTGCACAGCTACGTCGTGTATTTTATGAGTCAATGTCTCAATCCATTTTTAAATAAGTTTTCATTAGTGTTTGTGGAGGTTGCATCCTACAGCACACTGAACTGCGGGGCGCCCGCAGCGCGCGCGGGTAAACACTCGGCTCCGTGAGTACACATGCGAGATTGTTTTGTCTTCCGATGTCAATTACGAAGAAATAACGTTGTAATTATAGTAATAACCCAAGTCCCCGCTCTATCGCGAGGTGATCACACGCGCGCATACAAATTGACGCATTAAAGATGTGCGCCGCGATTATAATCTTAATAGCTTTCTCAAATGAAGCTATATTGAAAATTTATGTGAACGACGGACGTTTCGCCCGTACCTACTGCAATATATAACATGATGTTTGTAAAGGAATCATAATTAGATTTTATCTTCTTTAGATAAGAACTGTAAAGATATTATTCATATTGTCATTATAAGTACTAAGATAAGCTTTCAGTGGTTGGAAATCTATTAATATTTGATAAAACCTGCTTGTAACAATCATTTGAGACAGTATAAGGCACGACTGGCTGCACAGCGCGGCTCCGCCTCAGACACGGTCGGCGTAGCGTGATACAATCCGCTACGTCTCCAAACTTAAAAATGCTTTTAGCAGATCAAATAGCCGCGTATACCTACAGACAAAACCAATAGACTAGCTAGGTATTCGCGTGGTGGAAAACTAATTTAATTTAGAGTATAAAAGTGCATGGAGTCGGACATATCAGGCGATGGCACTAGTGTAGGGGCGCGCGGTTTCGGTCAACTAATTGAAAAACTTTTTGTCGCGTCGCACGACGAGGGTGCGCGGTCGCGCGTGTGTACGTGGCCTTATTCAAGTCAGTGGCTTTGTTTGTCTATTTATCCTCTTAGCTAAGTAATTGTTCCTCCTAAAGGTATATGCAGATAAACTTAGTTCAAGTCATTGAAATAACCATGGGAGCATGCGTCACATAGGTATACTACCTACACAGTTCTATAAAAGTAACAGTGGGCCTTATTAGGCTTGCAACTGTAGAAATAGTGCTGTATTACACTATGAAACATTTTCAAAGCAAATGGAATGGGATAGTTGGTTCGAGTCTGATGGGAAGCTTAGCAGCTGAACGTGCGCGAATCACACACCGTGACACATCTAATACTTCCCTAACCCGCGCTGATGCGTTGGAGAGCGCGTACCACGGCACACGCGCGTACCACGGCACTCGCGCGTGCAAACACGCGGCGGTTCCACTCGCGCCGGATTTTTGCGATCGCGCCTATTTAATTGTGGAGGACTCGTCGCCGCTTAATTGGATAGCTCGGCTCGAGCCGCGGCGCCGCCCGCTATGAAGATAACTTACTGCGGATACTCGGCACATTGTCATATTTCCAACGCAACCCTTTGTCGTAATGGCGCGTCCATTAACACGGCGCACGTGATCGATGATGCGCGTGTTAATACAGCGCGACTGTTGTCACTGTGATACCGCTTGCCGCTGGACTGCGACTTCGTTTATGTTAATGTCTTACTCGTTTGAGTTCATAGCTTGTCAGAGCTTGTTTTACTACTTGTCCACAAGGTAATTATAAGTCACTGATCTAAAATAGAATTCAATAAACATATTTTCTAACGAATCTATAAAGGACGGATGCCCTTTATTCCATACATATCTAACGTCAGCGAGCCGGTCACAAAAGCGAAGTTGTCATACTGTGTTATTGTAGCGCATCAATAGGGAATGTTACGGCAGCACTAGCATTGTTGTAAGACAAACAAACAGTCCTGCTGAGTCGGGGTCGCCTGGGGACGATATATTAAATTCCTCGCGGTCAGCTATTTACTCATTAGTCCGCGAGGGGGCGCCCTCCGCGACTACCGCGAGACGCACTAAGCAACACTGACCAAACCTGGCATTACATCACTAAAGGAACGAAGTCGTAAATAAACCCAAGTAGGTTGCCACTTGCTCCGTGGTTGCTACTTAGAATTACTTTACTTGGGCTCTATATAAAAGACGAGGTGTTATACATCTAGTATATAAAGTTAACTAAGCTAAATGCCCTCTCGATTGTAATATCTTCAGTTTCATTGGTAACTGTAACTAGGAAACCTAGAGAAGGTCTAGGAAACACTAAACTAGATTCCGGCCATTTCTTGCAGCCCCCTGCAGTTTACTAGCGTGGTCTGTGTTGTGCACTTGTGCGTAAGCATAGCAACAAACAGAGCTCCTTGTGACCGCGACCATGTCGCTGACTAACAAGAACATCACTACTTTATACGAGTTCCGCTTCAATGCTTCATGGACGTTATAGCAATTTCTGGACAAAAACTCAAAAGCGACAAAACGCCGCTTAATAAACCTGAGTTTGGTCATCAACACAGTGAAGAATAATTACGCATAGTTTAACATAAGTAGGAGTTAATTGCACTTTAATCAGGCGCTTTACTCCTGGAATGCGGTTTGATCGGTATCTCTGTACAAAGTAGGAACATCCTTAACTTACTCTTTGTAAAAAAACGCAAAGGGCTTATAGTTAAGTATATTGCTTGCAATTTATTTTATTGCCCGCAGAGGAATTACACTTGTTGTCGGTGCGCGCGTGGATGAACACGACAGGACGCGCGCTGCGTGGCTACGCACGACAGTTACTTTTTATGCGATTGATCCTGTAATGGACCTACTTCTAATATAAAGTTTTTGTGATCGCTCCTCTATCTACTATCATATAGGGATAACTTGAATTGAAGGACAAAATTAGGTCTCTTATTGTATAATAGTTGAAGCCAAAACACACACAACACATGCAACATTTCACAAATTCGTTGGCACAAAAAGTGTGCGGTGTGCCCAAAGTGCGTGTAGTTAGTGGCTGCGCGCGGTTATTAGCCGCACGTCGGCGTAATGGCGCGGTAACGGCGCGCGTGCCGGCACGCCGCGGCCGCGCGGCGGCAGAGCAGCCTGCCTGCGCTCGCCTGCTGCAAGCGTATGCGATTAAACTTACAAAAAAGTGGTCAATCCAGACTATGGAAATATACAAAGTAATGTTCACTGCTAAGTTCTTGAATGTTTGATAGAATTGCTTCTGCAATTATATCGTCGGAGGATACACTGTGCCGTCATTTGACGTTGTCGGTGCAACGATAATGCCCTTTTGGAATTTTACTTCACCGAAGTGATGCAACGGGTCCCGAAGCGAATTCCGGGAAACATCATAATTTTTATGGTTTGTAGTGTATATAAAACTAAATGTAATAAAACTGCTTACAACACATTAATTGCTTCGAGTATAATTTATGTGCGTTTTTTTATTTTTATACACGACAGAATGTAGAGGCATGAGGAGGTAGAGAGGGGGTGTGAGGATGTGCGTTCTCTTCCACGTGCGGCTGTCTTCTTCGCTAGCACTACTGCTTCACAGAAGGTGGCGGGGAACCAGCGCGAGAATTCGCCATGTAATGGCAATCGCGCGCACAAATGAGGCTCCACCGTGTCCTTCGAGCAGTCTGCACAATGGTGACGCATGGGATTTCTTCCACCTGGATCTGTAACAGAAACTTCACGAACATACTACGTCCGATAAGTGTCATACGGAAGGTGAGGACGCTGTGATCTCTTTAACCACTCCTCAAAGGGAGAATTTATCGACAATATTTGTCGCCATATCGTACTGCCGGTACTCTGTCCGCCATCCCGCAACTGGTCACGATAATGGAAGTAAGCCCTAGGGCTGCGGAAATGTCTGAAAGAGTTACCGTGACCCTGGGAAGTAAAAGGTGGGTTTTAGACAATAAAAGTCTGATACGCTCTATCAGATTGTAGCTCCTCCAGAGCTAGAAGTAATTTGATGATTCCCCGGAAACCTTACCCTCAAAAAAAGGATAGAAATCTCTGTGTAGAGAGCCAGCGCTACCGCCGCCCTCGAGTGGCTGCAGTGAGGCCGGTGCGACGCCGCGCCAGCAGTATTACAGCACCGCTGTAAAATATTGGAGCACTGTTTAATATCGCCGCGGAGGATTATTGCTCCATATCTCAGTTTTATTGCGATTTGTGTCCCTGCCCCGCGCGCCCGCCCGCCCCGCACCCCTGACCCGACATTCGATGACTTGAGCTTTTTGTACAAATATTAATTTTTCACGGCTCACCACATAACGCGGAGAGTAAAGGTCGCGCGGGTCGCGTCACGCCCGTCACGCCTGTCGCCACAGGTGATGTGGCGCGTCTCGCGTCGTCTCGGCACATGCCTGCACTCTGCGGACACGAGCACTTCGCATATCGCCTGCGACTAGATTGACGATGCGTCCGTGGCGGCGTGTCCGTCCGCTCTGTTTCACCTAAAATATGAGGAATTACTACAAGATTTATTTGTTCGACTTCCGCACTTAACTTCTCGTTAGACCGTAACTCTTAAGTGAGAGGTGACAAATAGCCGCCCGTCCAATTAGCCGCAGTGTGTCGTTCCCTGGGTGACGTCACGGGCGCACGCCACTCACACTATCATAATATGTTTAATCGTTTCTAAAAGAACTACTTACATGAATAAAAGACCGCCTAGTGGTTATTATTAATAGTCGAAGCTGTTGTAACTTCACGAGGGACACGCGGCTTCATAACTTCCCAAAGCAGCATGATGAAGAGTCGACTTATTAATTTTATACGGTTGGGATGAGAAAAATGTTTGAGGTGGAACGGAAATAGAATGCTCTTGTGTAAAGTGGCTTCACTTGTCGCTTCTGAAAGATAACTGAACTTAGATCCACTCCGGTTGCGAAGGTAATGGAGCAGCGCGTTTGCTTGTACTCATATCGGCAGGAACTGCCACCACAGCAGTTCAACATTACGACCACAGCAGATGTTCACCACTACTCATTCAGAAAAGTAGACACCTAATGTAACTATTGATCATTGGTCCTGTTCCAACCGTGGATATAGAGACAAGTAGCAGCACGCACTTGCTCCAGGCGTCTCTACGCTCAATGTTAACGACACTTTAAATCAGCGACTCAGACATCCTTTTACACAAGTTAACATTGCGTGTCCAACATCATTACATCTATAGCTGCCGTCCGCGTGTTTATAGCTAGTGCTTGCCTACAGGTACCACTAACTTGTTTAGCATTTAACACACGTTATAATAACAATAATCGTTATAAAGAAATATGGCAGCAGCTGTAAAATGGCTTTGTGCAACCACTGACTGATGTGCGAAGCTGTCGCGAGCCACGGCCTGCCGCGACCAGCTGACCTGCCGAGTGCCGTGCAGCTCAGATAACCACTACAATACCGGTTGTACGCAGCGAGTGTACAGTGCAAGAGAGCACAGAAACTACATAACGACGTACTAAATATATCAGAACATACAAACGTATTATTATTTGTTCAACCAACATCTAGTCATGCGGAGTGGAGCTTCTGTAGTTCTCATGGAGTGTGCCGCAGTGTGGAGTGCCTTTGGCGGCATTTCGCTATTTTTCGGGCGCGGGCTGGCGCGCCGCCAGCGCCGAGATACCGCGCCCGTTCATTTAGTTAACGCCGGAATTTAAATCTTACCGGATTATCTTAAAGCCCACTTTAATTTGTTGCAACGTTTTTGTCTCGCGCGCGTCCTGCCGCGAGGTGACAGTAATTGCTCGTCGTGCGGCACTTGATCTAATATTAATGATTGTCGCGTGTCGTGATGTATGGCTCCTTGTATCATCCACCGCGCCACTAGTTCATCCGGACACGACACCCCCCCCCTCCCTACTAACTAATGAGCACCGGTAAATAATTAATGAGGTAAAACCAAAACAATCCTCGCTCTGGATATATTTTAATATTTTTTATTTTTATAATGAAAACAGTCAAGTGATGCTTTACACCGCACACAATGTTGTTAGAGGCGCACAAAATTAATGGAACAAAAGAACCTACTTAATTATATTATGTAGATGATTACTTTGTAATATTAGCAGAGCTAAGTATGACCTATAGCGATACTTCTTATAGCGAGGCAAGTACTCAATAAAATAAATACTATTAATGATCAAAAGCGGTTATTATTTAAAGCAAACAAATAGCTTATCAACCAAGAAAGTTTTATTCCTTACAAACAATTAACAATTAGAAGTACATTCATAATCAGTATTACTGCACAACTTATACAATTCCAAATAATCATAGCACATCTGAATGCTTAAGGCGGGCGCGACGTTAGAATTATCCATACAAACGTAATACCAAAATCATTTGCAATTTAAGCATATTTACACCATAATATGATGTTATTCGGATTCAGACAATAATTATCTAGGTTCCTACATCGTCTTTTTGTTGAAAAACTTACCCCAAACGAAATTTAAACGAATTTAAATTTGCACATTTTCACAGCGAAAATGTCATGTTTTTATTTTGTTTTTTCTATATTATAAACAACAATATTTCAAAATATCTTTTCGTAGGAACACAGATATTATTATCAAGTTATAAATACTCGAAACAATAATGGAAATACATTAATTTTTCATTCATCATTTTTGGTATTACGGAACCTCTCCCAAATTTCCAATAGTTTGTATTGCTATCACAGCAAGCAACTGTCAGTGTGCGGATGATGACTTTACTACAGTCGGTGTGTCCAAGAATTGTTTAAACTATCTGGATTGCTTCCATCAACCTCAAAAACGTGTTTTATTTCGTCTCAACTCGAGATAGCGCGCGGTCTCCGCAGGCCTCTTAAATAACACTGTAACATCACTCAATTACGTCCGTTGCGTCCGAGCGCCGAACACAGAGTGAGCCCGGACCCATGTGAGCTACGCACTTTCATGCTCTTCCACTCGATACGTGGAGGGAGTGGAATGAATAATGTAAGAATACCCACTAATAAAATAATAAAAGCAATTTTAGTACTATAGTTGACCCTAGCCTGCCTTATAAGTATAGGTGTTCAGTGAACCCGCACATTAGCACAATTAAGTAGGTTTTGCTGCGTTTGCACACGCGCGACCTTTTTATATAGTTGTTACTAAGTAAAATAAATTAGTGATTTTTCTATACTCAACACGGGCGGTTTTATTATCATCTCCGGTTTCTATCATTTTACCATAACTATCGTCGTACAAAGACAAAAATGGGGGTAGGAGGATAAAAAACTACCTTAAAATTGTAAAGTAACAGATGCCTTGGCATACCAAGCTCCTCAGTACTTCCTAAGCCTCTTAGGGTACATTTCCACTAAGGCGGAGCTGGGTGCAGTTAAGAGGAGCCAACCGTGAATTGAACAATCACAGTGCTCAACATCTCCACTGCGCATCAGCGAAAACATTGTATGTGGAGCGGACTTTCAAATAAAACAAACGAACACGCGGCTTCGGGTCGGACAGAATGGAATCGGGTGCCGAGTGGATAGCATGAGGCTCAGAGTGCCTCGAATACACTCCACTTCAATGGAAACGCCACTTTTCATTGCTCTTTTCTGCTTTACTCCGCGCAGCTCCGCTCCGCTCCAGTCCGCTCACGCACCGCTCAGTGTCATTAAGACCTTGAAACGAATGGTTTCTACATTCTATAATCCAGGGGCGCAACAGTAACCAAAGATGCGAGTGAAACCCGGAGGAAAGCTACTACCTACTATTATGACTAGAGGATCGTAAGCAGCGGTGAAAATATTAAGACCGCTCCAGCAGTTAAACGATGCTGCGTCAAATGTGATAGTATATTGGGAGGTATATTGGTAGGTTATCAAAATGTTCCCTAAGGTTGTGTTCCTGGTGCTGACACGTCACACGTGCCTCGCGCTTAATATTCCCGCAGCTGTGCTCTCGCAGCCGCGCGACCGAGTGCGCCCCGTAAATAAGGGCGTGCGCACAATAACGACACGCTATCACCAACACTGCGGCGCGGCGTACGCACGGGGCGGGGAAGACAATGTTTTTAACAGTCGAAGAAAATGTAAATGTATGCAAATGGTGCCGGATCTGTTTGTAGCGAGACTAACCGCCGCCTGCACTCCGCGCTGCTCGCGATCGCGAGGGTGTCGCCGCGGCGGCTGCGTGCACCAGTGCGCGCGTGGCGAGACGATTCTATCTGTTACAGGGCAAACATAACAATAGATAAATAAACATTACAAAATAGTAGCCGTCACACACGGCAGCTAATGACAGATCAATCGAGAATCCCATCTAGACAATTAGATTCCAACAGTAGGAAACTACAACTCGAGTCTAACTATACATAACCTATCATATACCCGCAAAACGAGACACAATAGTAAAACAATAACAGCGCGGTCTCATAGGACCGGTCGGGGATTCATGAAATAAACAGTAGCAAGGCAGTACCTACCTATGTAATTTGCCTGTGTGAGGAAAACTAGACAGATGGAAACTAGGTGTATCATTATCATTCAGTTGGCGCTACTCGACGGCGCCGTGTCAGAGTGACAACACGCGCATTGTGCTCAGTGACACACAACACGCGGCGGTGGCTCGCGTGCGCGCACACGGTGCAGGCGCGCACAATGCCGGCCGCTCCCACTCATTGGCGCTATTCTAGCACTCACTAAGACTCGCTTTGAACTAAATAGCTGACAATAACAGACTCAATAGCTCACAAATGTTTGCGCAGCCTCGTAAAGACACAGCACCTCCGTACATATTTACATAATGATGTGGTATTAAGCCGGTCGCTGCTCGGCACGCATTATCGTTGAAAGCTATGAAGTTCAGCGGGACTCTGTTGATAAATGTCGCGACATTCAGAACCCGTTGACAAAATTGCACATAATCGCGACCGCTCTCAAGTGCCCATCGCAGCACAGACAACCGGACAGAAGACGCACTCCTGACAATATGCTCGCATCTCACAAAATTACAAACTATTGCATCCACTTAAGTTAAACATAAGTACTTAAGTTGCCTAGAATAAAAACTGAATTTGGTTGTTACACTCTGCGAGCTGATGTATGAGTTTATGAGTAGGCTCTTAATAAACTACTGCGCTTCAGTATCAACGATTGCATCACTGCTTACTATCAGGTGGGATTGCTAGAGATTTATGCGTATCGATGATACAATGTATAAGGAATGTATGCAATACAAGGACGTGTTCTTAAACAGAACAGTGGACTAGCTAAGACAGACGGTGCCACCATTACCGTCATATTATTAAGTGTTGGTCCTTCTGCGGTCTGTCACGCCGGCGTCGCAGTCGCCGCAGACGACACGGTGCGGGCGCAGGCCGGGGCGGGGCGCGGGGCGCGGGGGCGGCGCGGCACGGGAGGGGGGGATGATATTAAGATTCCGCGTCGCCTGCCACAACCCCGGAACGCAATTTTTGCGAATACTTTATGCTAATGTTTACCGATACCGTATTAAGCCCCTTTCATTATATGCGCGCACCCAGACACGCCAACGATCAATTTGAATTGAATTTTGCTCTGAAAACAATCTGTTTGGACAAAATGTAAAGTTGGCGGGGGCGCGTCGTTTGCATAAAATAATACGTGGCCTCAGCTAGCGCCCGATGTGCGGCATGTGCCTGAGTGCCGCGCGGCCGGAGCGCACGCGGGCGCGGTGCGCGCGGCGGGCGACGCCGACGTGAACATTATCCGCGAGCCATACATGTGATATGACACCTGTCCGCTCCTTCTCACGCCGCGACGACGCGACGAGACGCTGGGAGAACGACCATATAACTAATTAACTATCAGCCGAACACCTCGCTGCCACCGGTGTCGTCCTGTGTCAATAGTAGACAAAGATGACTGCAACTTCTACTAAACGTAAAATCATTTAAGTACCTACCTAGGGCGAGAATCGAATATATTTTTTTTCTTCTAATAAATCGCTGTTTAAACCATACAAGTCAAAACCCTTGTACCTTTATTCAAACAAATAAAATGATTATGGAAACTGGAAAAACTTTCCCACTCGTCAATAAACATGTGCAAGTGTGTGTGTGTGTGTGACGCGCCGTGCGCTCGCCAGGACACTCACATTCACATTATGGCGCTAAATGTTCTGCTTGCGTTCACAATATAACACACTTTTACAGGATAACTCTATCGTTTGAATAAGATATTCACGACTTTCTTGTTACTAACGTGTATTTTATTTGAAATAGTTACCAAGTCACAGGCGCGTGGGTTGGTTAATTCTTACACACCTATACGCGTCGCCACTATACTCGTATGTCTCACTAGGTACTGAGCTGTTTTGCGCTTTTATTTTATGAATACTATAATAATATGCTAATACAATTTGCTTACTTTGACATAGCGGCCGATAAAACAATAAATATAACAGTTTAGTGCAGAGCCGGTGGCAGCGGGCCGGGGCTTGCACGACTTTATACAATACGCTAAGCCGAGGAACAGTATGGAAATGTAGATACAAGTAACATCAAACGACGACACGTGTTTACTTAGGCCAGTAGGAGTGGTACTTCTGTACGTCGTCACTATACGGTGAAACACAATCAACATAACCAGAGAACGCCGTCCAACTGATGGATGTGTCGGCACGAAGGTCCCGCAGCTCGCCAGGAGCTGACTGCTCCGCAAGCACACGAACAATGAAGGCGTTTGCGTCCACTGCCAGATCTAAATATAACATTATTACTTGTTTTATAATCTTAACTGCCCTGTGTCAAGTTACAAGCGTTATTGTCTCCTGATCTCTGTTAAGTATTTCGTAACAAGCGAGTTCACTCTGAGGGCTAGAGTATCTCGTGACAGCGTTGCTGGCAGCACGCCGCGGCAGGCAGTACGCGGCTACTAACAGATTCCCCGTTGAGCGCGAGAACGCGTCACCATTTTTTAAACAACTTCGAAGATGGTTCGTACAGTCGTGGTACAGTCGCTTTCCGCAATGTCTTTATTTCCACAAAACCAGTATGTTCAAAGCCATTATTCGCGTGTAGAGTCGGCGTGGTGTCGGCGAGGGCGCGAGTTGTTAGCTGTGTCAACAAAGCGCCGGGCGCGCGCTAATAGAAGATTCGGCGTTATTCCAAAAGTTAAGCGATTGCTACACAAGCACGGCGATACGCTTGCAGCGAGCGGTGGACGAACACGTCATGCAGGGACCGTACAACCCCGAATATACCTAAGTTAATTCCTTCGAAAGTGTGCGCTTACTGTAACTGAAAGCGAACGGATACGAGAGTTGTACGGGGCGCGCTCTCCGCCCCGCGGCCGCCAGGAGAGCATAAGTGACGCGGCGACAGATATAGACTTATTGATAGTGAACGCGGCGAGCTCATGCGCTCCCAGTAGTCGCCCGCTGCCAACCAGCGCGGATTTGCGGCCACAAACACAAGTTCATACACACAACTACTTAATGGTTGTGTTGTCTTAACTGTTTGAAGATACACTGTGACAGAGACAATTTTCAAAACGACAATACGTACCAACTGTAGTTGTATAGGTACACGCAGCCCCTTAGCAACAGTACGTTCAAGCGACAAGCTTACGCCTGAAAAGTTCCTAACTGGGAAAAACTCAATTTGATCAATTCCAATTTGAACTATAAATATTCCCCACGCTTCATAGAAATACCTGCTAACGCCCAGCATTTGAGCTGATTTAGCGGACTGATTGTGCAACTTCCAATATCCATCCGTAAGGGACAGCGCGCCGGCGGCGGGAGCGGCGCGCCGATTATATTCACTTCGCCACCAAATGTGAATATTTTGAATGTCTCGCATTGGGATTGGTAAACAGAATATTTTGGTTTTCAAATGCTACCCGACGCCCTGCATGTTTACTTGACAATAACATACCAAGTTTCAAGAGACTTGTCCATCTATTGTCGTAGAATAAAGTAATTGAAATAGCGATTACAAATGAAAAGAGACAAAAACATAATTTCAGTAATATTATTCCTTTTAAATGAATCTATGGCAATTGAAGAATAAAAAGGACTTACGAGTACGTCAGAAAAACTCTTGTTCGTTTACTGGTTAGTTAAGACCCGCACAGACCTCATACTGTTTGCTAGTCAACTCCCCTTCTAGTTCCCTCTTAGCAATTGAGTTCGGTAGAGAGGAATATATAGCCGAACGCTTTCGTAAATGCCTTCACTTATTGCTATCCCCACTATGCTACAAGATCCAGGGCGCTATCGCTCCTAAGTATTTTGTATTTTTCTCTTCACTCATCATTCACTTTCTTGTAATGAGTTAAATGCAGCCACATTAGCTTTCAAAACGTTTCTTTTAAAATAAAATATATCTATTTGTACGTTCTTCTAAGTCAAGATGTAGTGAGCGCAGTCTGCGGGAACTTGAAATAAACTGTCAGTACATCTGCGAAATGGAGTGCGACGCCGCGCCGTATCACTCGCAGATGCAAACACAGGCAGGCACGCGCCGTGCCACGGAAACATCGCCCTTATTGTAAGCGCCTCAAGGTCGCCGCGGCTGCTGTGGAGTGAGTTCTCGAGTATTGTGCAGCGGCGCGGCGAGTGTAGCAACGCGTAGCCTCGCGCGTCGTGTGCCTCGCGCGTCGTGTGCCTCGCGCGTCGTGTAGCGCAGTGCCTCGCTGCCGCTGCGGGACGCGGCTCTCGAACAGCATTCAGGAAATCCAGTTTCACGGCAAATAAGATGTCGATCAAATATGAAGTGTGTTCGGTTCAGTGGCGGTGCGCGCCGGCGGCCGACAAACGTGTACATTGTACTGCATGTATTTGTGTTCAAGTGAGATGTTTCTGAATCGCTATCAGTGCAATTGTTACGAACAAATAGTTAAATTGGCTGAAAAAGTTAAAACTAGCGTGGTTCACATACAAAATTATCCTGTTTCCTATTCGTCCTTGTTTATTCCGTGTGCCAACTTAAAACCTTTAGGACATAAAGCTCTTGTTAGCCAAGCAGACAGAGGAAAGGCGGCGCGCGGCGTGTGTCGAGCGGACACCCAGTAAGTGAACAGTGAATACGTTCCCTATCCATTCAGTAACGTTTGAGCGCGCATCAAGACATCACCATTAAAAGCCTGAAAGAAATATCCTCCGCTAACGAGGTCAATCGCTAAAGTTTGTATTTAAGCCCCTTCACGTATCGAGTTGCTCGCTCACGCGAACAGCTGGCATTAGTCCGAGTTGCACGAGTGTGGAACTTTGTCTCGATAACAACCTTCGGAATGGCGTTTCTTTATTATAGTCCGTTTGTGCCCAAACAAGTAAAATAAATAATAAATAAAATTTATTCAAAAAAATAAAGTAATACAGTAATCCCATTATTCTTAATTCTATGTAAAGTTCACATGTGTTACATGCCTGAACTAGGACATCCTGTGTTTCAGGCGATATAAGGTAAAACATTATATCTAAGTAATCACAATAATCACATCATACACGAAAGGTAAAATAGTCAACTAATAGGTATTTAAAAGAGGTGTAAACAGTATAAAAATCTTACTTGCTAAAATCTTTGTATATTAACTAAACTAACTAATCATAATAAAAAGTGCAATTAATATTTATTTAAGTACAACTAATAACTTTTCTGTATCTTCATAGGACAAATTTTGTAATGTTTCCTTCAGAGTTTTCTTGCAATTTACATAACTTAAGGAATAAATATTTGCTTTTGCATTAAGTCTGTTATAGAGTAGTGGTCCCAGAAAAACAAAAAATTTTGCTGTAAAAGCATGTTTTGTGCTTTTTGTGGGACAAACTATGTCTTTCCGTCTCTTTTTAGTAAGTTCAGTGCTGAAGCGGAGGGATGCGTGTTGTTTTAGTACAATGTTCATTATGAATAACTGCCGGACTGTTAGTACTTCACAATTTTTATAGAGTTGGTTAGTGGGAAAAAGGAAAGGGCGGCAAGTAGACACCTTGAGAATCGCTCTTTGAGCTCTTTCGATTGGTAGTAATAATGTTTTACCTGCTCCACCCCATGAGGTAATGCAGTATGTCAAAATTGACTGACATAGAGCAAAGTAAACTTGCTTAATTATTTTTGGGTCAGCAATATGTCGTAGCTGTTTAAATACAAATATCAGCTTACGAACTCTATTATTTAAGACTTCGATATGTTGTTTGAAAGTAAGGGTCTCATCTAATATAACACCTAGGTATTTTATTTGGTTAGTCTTATTAATATTAGGACACATTAGCGGACATTCTGCGGGGACTGTGCAACAATGAGCATACAGCGTTGAGAAATTAATGGAAGTTGGTTTGCGCATGGAAAACTTTATATAATTTGTTTTATCCGTATTTAGGGTTAATGAGTTATGATGAAGCCATTTATTTACAATATTGAAGCCATTTTGCGCAAGCTTGTGAACTTCATGTTCCGATTCAGCCGCAAAAAGAAGAGCAGTGTCATCAGCGTAAGATATTACTGTGCCGTGCTGTAGTTTAAGATTACAAAGGTCATTTATGTATATCAAAAACATAGTGGGTCCTAATACACTTCCTTGGGGAACACCAAAAGACGTGTTTTTTTGGTCTGCACTGAGGACATTGCCAATTCTAACGCACTGAGTACGGTCTTCTAGGTAACTTTTGAAAAGTTTTAGCTGGATACCTCTAATACCTATTGTTTCAAGCTTGCGCAATAGAGTAGGAATAGATACTGTGTCAAAAGCTTTGGCAAGGTCCAGGAAAATACCTACTGTATGGTTACCCTTGTCAAGTTCTTGCGCTAGAAAATCAGTGAGATGATGTACGGCATCGGCAGTTGAAATTTTAGGTCTAAAACCAAACTGACGATCTGATAAAATTGATTTGTCCTCTAGATATTTGAACAACCTTTTATTTATGATTTTTTCCAATATTTTGGACATACAAGGCAATAAAGAAATAGGTCTGTAATTTGTTACTTGTTCTTTACTGCCTGATTTATGAACAGGGATGATAACTGCTTTTTTGAGACACTCAGGAAAAATACCCAAGGATAAACACATACGAAAAATGTAAGTCAGTGGAGGTACTAAAATATTTCTGAAATGTTTAATAATTTTATTTGATATTTCATCCCAACCAACTGCGCATTCATCTTTCAAAGACATGATTATATTTTCTACTTCTGTCTCATCAGTATCTAGTAAGGCAAAAGATGATAGAGTGGAACTACTCGAGGTAGAAGAGTTCACTAGATAAGCAGATTGACCCCGGTCATTTTTTTCCGCCAGACACTTTCCAACGTTAACAAAAAAATTATTTGCTATGTTAGCAGACGTCAGCTGTGACGAGTGCGCTCGTAATAAACTTGAAGATGACTCATTTTGTTTTGAGGAAAAAGTTACATGTTTAATATACTTCCAGATCTTTTTACTATTTGTTCCAGCCTTATCCAGTGCAGTTTTATCGTAGCTGATTTTAACCTTTTTGAGAAGATTATTACAAAAATTACGATATCTTTTGTATGACAGTTGTAGAACAGTATTCTCTGGATGAGATTTACATCTCATGTGCAGTTTATCTCGGTGTTTCATACAGCGTATAAGACCTGGTGTGATCCACGGTTTTATATTGTAATTTCTGTTGCTCAACTGCGATATGACCGTATTTTTCTGAATTGCATGACGTACATTTTCTATAACATACATCATACAATACTGTGGGTCAGCAGAATTATAGACTGGATCAAAATTGATGACGCGAAAGTCTTCTTCAAGTCTATTTATATTCAATTTCGAAACTATGCGAGTGTTTTGTTTACGTAAATTACAATTTAGTGTTAGTAGGACAGCATTGTGATCTGTAATTGTAGAGTTAATAACAAGTGCAAGTGAAGGAAAATTTGATTTGAGTATGATATGGTCCAAGCAAGAGCCACTATGATGTGTAGGGAAGCAATGTGCTGGGAGCAAGCCATGATATGCGCATAGGTTGAGATAGTCCTGAGCAGATGCGTCAGTACTTCCAGGAAGAATATTAATATTAATATCTCCAATTACTACCGTGTTTTTAAAAGGTGATAGGTTTTGCAAGACATCATTCAGAGTATCAGTAAAATTGTTAATATTTTTGAAAGAGGGGGGGCGATATAATGCTACTATCGCAAAATCTGATCCAATCTTCACTACCAAACTGTTACAATCTTGCATATTTGGTTCCTCAACTGAGACTTTCAGATGATCCCTTACATAAACTATCACCCCATCATTTTGGTTGTAATTCCTACCACTTTTGTACATCTTATACCCTGTGAGCAGTGGTATATTATATTTCTTGGTAAGCCAGCATTCCGTTAAAACAATAACGTCACAGTTAATGTTGAGCCGTTGTTGAAAAACGCTAAAGCTGTCAAAATTCTTAAAAATACTGCGAATGTTTTGTGTTAGTACGGTTAATGGTGTTTTGTAGCCGGAAAGATATTGTTTGCAGCTTTCAGCTTCACAAAGTCTAGACTCGGATACAGAAAAATTATCTAAATCATTAATTAAATTATTTATCATAATAACAAAAGAGAAATAAAACTTTACTATAAAAACTAAAAAGATCTAAAATAAATAACTTATTAAAGGCGCTCTTAGGCACCTTCATAATCTATTGAGTTAATATACCTTTTTTCGGCCATCATTTTTGCGGGGCAGTCAGCAGCTCCAGTGTTGTGTTTGTCTGGCTTTTTAAAATGCAAGCAAGTAGCGCACTTTGGTTCATCTGACCTCTTTGGACATTCTTTGATTGAATGGCCTTGCTCACCACAGTGACCACAGGTGTAGGACGTCTGTCGACATGATTTGGCAGCATGGCCATATTGCTGACACTTATAGCATCGTGTGACCAAAGTAAAATCTCTTACAGGGCATGATGACCAATTCACAAACACTCGTTCTCTTGACATTAGGGCTTTTCGTATGACTGGTGATACTTCTACGACGTAGTTGCAATAGTCAGTATCTCTCTTACCCGACTTATGGCTTAACTTGACTGAGGTCAAAAACGTCTCAAGGCTGCAGTCCTGAAGCTTCTCGGCGAGATTTTGGTGGTACAAACACGTGAAAACCTCGTTTTCTGACATGGATGTCGGAACTCCTATTATAACAACCCTAGGCTTCCTTTTATAAGGCTCGTCGATTGTTAGACCCGATTTTGTTAGCTGCTCCGATTGTCTCAGCTTCTCGATGTCGTCTTTCGACTCAGTGCTGATGATAACACCACCGTTTTTGGTCTTGCGCAGGCCTCTAACATGCAGCTTCATCTGTCCGGGGCAAATGATTTTTTGGACGAGAGATTTTGTTGCATCGCTTGATTTTAATTTATCCACAGGATAAATGGCCACAGAACTCACGTTTGTCGGCTGGATGTAGTTGTTGGCTCCTTTCTTGACCATGTCAGCAAATGAAGCTCCCAGGGCAGGTTTTGTTTTCTCTTCGACACACAACTTGAGTTCCTTTAGTTGCTGTGAAAGGTCGAGTTGGGTTTCAAGAGCTTTGGCAACATTGAGGTATTGGAAAGCTTTCGCTTTCATGTACTGGTATTGTACCGCAATTTGCGATGTGCTATGACCGATCTTCCGGCATAGGGCATTGAGGCGCATTTTCTGGTCCATATTTAGCTTGCCTTCCGCTGCGATATTGCACACCTCCTGCAAGTTCTGGTCGATGGTCGTCATCCAGCTCTGAATGTCCGATGTCGTAATAGCTTCAAAAGCTTCATTCTTTTGCTGCGGCGCTTGAGGGGGAGGAGCGGGGCCGGCTACAGGTGTAGGCGGCGGGGAACGAGCACACCTACTTCTTGGACTGAAGGGACTATCCTCCATCATATAGTAGATAATTTACCTATGTATTAATCACTGATCATTTTTATAGGGAAAACACATCAAACCTAATGTATGAGTCACTTTACAGCAATTTAATAAAATCTAGGTCACGATTTCGCAAGTGATTATTTGTTTATATTAATATTGTTCGATACGTCTGTTCACTACGACCGTCCAATACGTTCTCAGTAACAAGTGTTAGCCGAGCTTCCTGTACCCTGTCCGGAGAGAGCGTCACGTTGCGTGAGGCAGCGTGTGTAGTAGCGTCTGCTACGTGAATTAAATGAGTGATTGCGAATCTAAATCCAATTACAGTTTTATATCACCTAAATAGATCGCGTTGACTCGGGAGGCTGACTAACAGTCATCAGCCGCTACCAAAATCCAAAATTCTAAATTTTTATTTTTATAAACCGCTAACCCGTTTTACCCTAGCCCAGCTGGCACAAGGCAGGTACGTCACCTCGTACTTAAACTAACAATACGTTGATGTGAGTCATACTTGAATGGAAAGAGAACTGCTAGTTTCCGTCTACAATTTAGTTTAGCTACGCCGTAGCGACTACGAACTGTTCTGTAAGGTTTGTTTGCATGCTGTTGTGTGATAACCGCGACGCGATGGTTAGTCTGGAGCGCCGAGCGACAGTGGAATGTTTAAACTCATCAACCGACGACATTTCATTAGTACTTTTTTAAAATCAGGGTGCTACGCGTGACTTGCTACGTACGTGCTACGCCGTGTATCCTGTGCTACGGTGCTACGGTTTTCATTTGCTACGTGACCTCTACGAGAGTCATCACGATTTGTTTAATCTATGGTACTATTATAAAGTTGTCTATTGGATGGCGAACATTAGGATACAGAAAACTCCATGAATATAGTTTGGTATAGCTATGGAGTCGACCTTAGCAATGGCGCGGTGTTTTGTTACGAAACATTAATGTTGACGACGCATAATGTACATGTTGTACAAACAAGTTGTTCAACAATACTTGTTACAGGACACCATGACGACTTCGGTGCAGTGAGCGGTCCGTCACAACTGACAGTTCACGCTCTCTTCATCGAAGTCTTCAGGCGCAGTGGAACGCGCGGCCACGCGGTCGCGACTGTCTCTAGGAACCGTTGCATCAACTTGCATAGACGCGTTGTGCACCTTTATACTGTCTCTGTAACAAAAAGTTGTTTTTACAATGGCTGTGTAACTTTATATACTAATGAATTATTTATGTTTGTTACAGGTACACTTGTCACTTTTTATAACTACCGTAAGTGAAAGGTACTCGGTAAGAAACCCCTCTATTTGGACGCTGCAGTACGTGTGTGCCACGAAGAAACTGCGCTTCTAGTTCCGCTATGCTCGTGCGTGTCTCGTAACAAACCTACCAAAAAGTAAAATACCTTTCACTATGCACGCAATTCTTCGATTCTTCGTAAACAATGGAAGGTAGTTGAAAAGAAAAGTGATTGAATTCAAGTTATTTTTTTTATTTCATACGAATAGTGATATCACTTTTTAGTAAATATTTTACGGTTCGAACTAGAACTCAGGGGGACTCCTGGGAATCAAGGAAAAAAAAGGAGGACTCACCGAGAAACGGACTTACTCTCCAAAATACCTTATTAATACTTGATGCGCAGCTTTACGCTTTACTTTAATAGCTATTTGCAGTACCTAATTTAATGTGATGGATCGAGCGACGTTGGAAGGTTCCGTACACAGTGTCCCGCCGTGCGCGCATTCCTTGTAAACGGATATAACAGGACCTTGCAACACCGGAGTTATTGCGCAACGCAACTATCTGTAGCTCAACAACAACTGTCGGCCCACAGTAAACGTAGTAAGGCCCACTCGTAGCAGGAATGCATAAACGATTCAAACTCCGCAACTTCTGAATTTAGACCAATTTCAAATAGGATGGGAGGTTGAGCGCGGAATACGTTAGAAAACAGACTTTAGTAATATTTAATTAAATTATATTTTGTTTACCCTCGTCCGTGAGTCACTGCAGGGTGCCAACTGAAAACCAGCGCTGGGTGTCTGACGCCCAAGAAATGCTGAGGTGGTCATCTTTTCGATTCGGGCACGCTCAGCGCATTCCGTGCTTTTTCTTCTCGCGTGTTTGTGTTTGTAATCGTTGTGCTGTGTGATAAAAAGAAAAGAATATAGTTGTATGGGTGCACCTTCCGCACCGGCCGCGGGTACACGGTTCTGTGTGAGCACCGCGTCGTCGGCAGTGACTCCTCGCCTTCAAGCTACGTTCCAACGCAAGAGAAAATGAGAAGCGGTCATCTTCTTCTGCCGCCGCTTTAATGCGGCCATAGGAGATGCCCTGATCGTCGCAAATCGCAGGGGACGACAAGCAATGGCTAGCTTGCAGTAAGGACCTTTGAAGAAGTAGACGCGATATGGCCGCGGGAACGTTAGTAAGAGTTACTGTGTGCCATGGAATCCTGAAAAAAAAATCCGACACGCCTTCTCACTCCACCCTAAAGCGAGAGAGAGTTCATTTGATGATCTGCCACTTCAAACACAATAGTCACACGTTCTGTATGTGCGTCACATGAGCTGAGCGCAGCGGCCGTCAGCGAGCCCGCTGCCTGTCTGTATGTGCGTCACATGAGCTGAGCGCAGCGGCCGTCAGCGAGCCCGCTGCCTGTCTGTATGTGCGTCACATGAGCTGAGCGCAGCGGCCGTCAGCGAGCCCGCTGCCTGTCTGTATGTGCGTCACATGAGCTGAGCGCAGCGGCCGTCAGCGAGCCCGCTGCCTGTCTGTATGTGCGTCACATGAGCTGAGCGCAGCGGCCGTCAGCGAGCCCGCTGCCTGTCTGTATGTGCGTCACATGAGCTGAGCGCAGCGGCCGTCAGCGAGCCCGCTGCCTGTCTGTATGTGCGTCACATGAGCTGAGCGCAGCGGCCGTCAGCGAGCCCGCTGCCTGTCTGTATGTGCGTCACATGAGCTGAGCGCAGCGGCCGTCAGCGAGCCCGCTGCCTGTCTGTATGTGCGTCACATGAGCTGAGCGCAGCGGCCGTCAGCGAGCCCGCTG
Source organism: Mythimna separata (assembly GCA_030763345.1). Lineage (NCBI taxonomy): Eukaryota > Metazoa > Arthropoda > Insecta > Lepidoptera > Noctuidae > Mythimna > Mythimna separata. Next base: position 30,401,103 of record CM061168.1, read on the forward strand.
CCTGTCTGTATGTGCGTCACATGAGCTGAGCGCAGCGGCCGTCAGCGAGCCCGCTGCCTGTCTGTATGTGCGTCACATGAGCTGAGCGCAGCGGCCGTCAGCGAGCCCGCTGCCTGTCTGTATGTGCGTCACATGAGCTGAGCGCAGCGGCCGTCAGCGAGCCCGAAAAACCTTCCGTATATTATAATTTAAAATGAATATTATGTAGTAGAATGTTTGCAATAGAAATACGTAAAATTGTACGTCCTTAATATTTGAATTCGAAATAATTTTCAGATTATGAAACAACTATTGCAAGACTGCTTACTGTCAGGGGGGATCGCGGCACTAGATTATATTGTTAAAAAAATCTAATTCTCATACGAAATAATGAAAAACCCATAATTATTACGGTGTTAAAAGTTAAAACAAATAGTATCTTAAATATCAACTTAAAATACTCGACTATAAAGTCGATACTTGAGCCGGTATTATCTCGAATTAAAACTTGGAGTGTAGGCAAAGTTAGTGCGAGGGCGCGGCTGCCCTGTGAGCGCGGCTGCCCTGTGAGTGTGACTGATGCCGCAGATTAGCGTGACGGATGCCGGGGACCCGCGGGGCGTGCGGGGTCGGAGGGGCACACGTAAAATTACTTCAGAGATTGTATCTAACCCTATACGAGTATAGTTGATTCTGACCAATAACATCTATTTCGCGTGTCTTCAGTAAAATCAACATATTATTTAGATCTTGCACCATGAACTCAAGTGTTGAGCGGGAGCGGCGCCCTCGTCCCATGTATCGGTGGCTTGTCACTGGCGAGGCTTCCTCTGCCGCCTGCTGGGGAGGGGGGGGCGGTGCTACAAACAAATTGAAGTCGTTCCGCTTCCACTCTCCAATCAAATTGATTTCGACGACATTTCCGTATCGTCAATAATTGATGATCGACTCCAATAAAGAATCCGCAAACATTCACTCAATAACAATAAACTTCATCACCGGATGCCGTTGTGTTGCTAATTAAATTCGAATTACATTTTTAGTCTTAAAATCCGGTACTTGGAACAAAATACAAAGTTATTTTTAATTGGAAACACTTGGCTGGAGTTTTTCTCATTGGTGTCGTAGTCGGCGGGACGTTATTACAATGAAGTTAATCGTTGAGTTACGAGCGGCCGCGGCTGATTTAATGTGATCGCGCCAGTTCGCGACGCGCGCCCCCGCGCCACGCTAGCCGCGCCACGGTAAACACACCGAAACAGTATCTGATTAAATCACAATAATATTATAATGTCAAAAGTTTGTATCTATGTATGTAACAGGTTGGGAAAGAGAACGCACGGGAAAGGTATAGAAAAAGCTCGAGTGTGTAATAGCACATCCCGCATCCTCGATTCTGTATCAGAACCTCATCTGGCCGAGTCAAACCGCTTGTCTGGTAGAAAATTTAGGGAATATTTATAAAAATGATTTTGATTCCTTTCGGAACGCTACTTTTAATTATTTATGCAATCAACACCTGTCCAGAATTAGCATCACAAATTAGTTCATTGAAATGTTATTGCAATATTTGGATATTTCCGAGTAACGTATAAATCTAGCAACAAGTAAATATGGACACAAAAATCTTAACATCAGTAGTGTTTACAAGTTGAGTTGGACAGTGCCCGCTTGCAGTACGAGCGCGAGCGCGCGCGAGCAGCGGCGCTCGGCACGCGCTCAGCACGCGCCACCAAGCACTGCAGCGCAAGCTCTTTGTTCTCTTATCTCAGCACTTACTACTAGTTCAATTTAAAAATTCTTTCAGTGTTAGATAGTCCATTTATCGAGAAAGGTATTATAAGCTAATATTATAAGCTATTTAACATTACGTTACGACCAATAGGAGCGGAATATTAACCAAGGACACGAGTGAAACCGCGGGGACAGCGACTAATATATATTAGGCTATAGAGTGGTTCTATGCTCTTAAGCATACGGATCAGAAGAAATTCGGAAAAAAATTGCACCCGTGCGAATTAGGGGCACGCAGCTAATAGTTCAATAGTTTAGCTTGTTGAAATCCTAATGTCTACGTATAGTTATTGGTCCGAGCAGCCCGAGCGGCCACGACGTGTCCGCGCGGCGCCGGCCGGCGGGACACGCCGCGCTGTGTCCGCTACAGCTGCGTGACCCAGCCGTACCGCTCCTACAGGCAGGCCCTGCACTGGAACACGGCGTGGACTATTTTGTCAAGTTGATTATTTATCTTTTTTTTTTTTTTTTTTTTTAATTGTTATAAGCTAGTGCTTGACTGCGATCCCACCTGATGGTAAGCAGTGATGCAATCGTTGATGGTGAGGCGCACTAGCTTATTAAAAGCCTATTCACTCTAGCCTTGAAGACACCTAAATTATAATCGGACGGGAAAACCGCAGCAGGCAAATTGTTCCAATCCCTCGATGTCCGTGGTATAAACGACGAAGCGAAACGCTTAGTCCGGACCGTAGAGGTTTCGACAACGTAAGAGTGAATACTCGCCGTACGACGGTTTGTCCGATGGTGAAAGCGGGATGGCGGAATCAGTTCATGCAATTCCTGCGCACACTCTCCGAAATGCATCCTGTAGAAAACCGAAAGGCTGGCTACCCTACGCCTGTGCTCAAGGCTTTGTAAATTGGACTTAACCAGATCTGGATCTCCAATTAGCCTCTTCGCACGCCTTTCCACTGAGTCCAAAGTTGCCAGGTGGCATTTCGCAGCTCCAGCCCATATGTGGCTGCAGTACTCCACACACGATCGGGGAGACTCTCAGAAGAAAGCTACAAACTTGTGTTTCTTCTTTCTCATTAAAAAAGTGTGTAGAGTGCGACGTGGTCCCGCGAGAGTGACCGCGGCGCGACGTGCGGACTCAACTTTTAATTTATCGTGAGTGCGCGCTGTGAATGCAAACTTCAAGTATTTTTGTCGCCGCAGCGCGCCAGCTGCCCGCCGCACTCTCAACACTTAGCATTTCGCACACAAGTTACTAGTTAGGTACTAACTATAAGTTCACAAGTTGTAAGGTGCTGAACAATCTCATCATTATTGTTACAGCATCGCCATCGTTTCAGCAGAAAGTCGTCCACTGCTGGACATAGGCCTGTCCTAAGTGTTGCTACAACGACCGGTCTTATGCATCTCACATTAATTGGGTTCCCGCGGTCCTCACTAAGTCATCGTTCCACCTTGTAGACGGCCTCTCAACGCTGAATCTTCCGGTATGCGGTTGCCATTCAAGAAAGTTTGACAAATCATCGGGCTATGTTAATACCTTGGGTTCGCCTGCAAATATCTTCATTCGTAATTGAGAACTTGCTGCGTAGCTTCCTGAACGCTGCCCAGTTAACTCAGATTTGATTGACGACTGAGCTGTTGTTTGAAGCAGCACAGTATCAGTAATAAGTGAATATTAACCGGATAGTTGAAGACGTCCCGCTCACAGCGGCCGCATCAGCATTGCAGTGCTCGTCAGCGCCCGTCGCGCGCTCCTGCTCCGCGCGCCGCACACTGATACACACTCCATCACAACCCGCACCTTCACATTCCAAGCCCAGACTAGAGCTGTGATTCATAGAGGCAAGCCGCCCTCAGCTCGGGCACCGGCATCACCGGCATCATCGGCGCTTCGCTGACAACAGTTGCGCAAGCAGCGGCTCAGTCAGCGCTGCAGAACACTTGGCATGCCAGTGTGTCTTCTGAACGTTATACCGGCGCCAACACACTGAAATGTTTTAATTTAACAGAATACATATTTTAAACTTTATCGTTAAAACCTCTATTTTAATTATCACTTATTTATTTATTGTGCAGACCACGTGCAGACCTACCATAGTGTTTTCTTTTTAACCCTAAGGTTGACTGGGAGAGAATGCCCTGATGCATTAAGTCCGCCTATGTACCACCACTGTACATAAAGTTTAAATAAATAAATGTATTTTGATGGTGTACGATAAAGATAAATAATATATATTCATTATACATAAATGAATATAAACGGGTACAGCATCAAATTAAAAGTGTCATAATTACTTGTGCTAATAATATTTGCACGTTATGCTGTTTAGTGGGCGAGCACCGAACGGCGCCGCTCGGCTGTAGTGAAGCCATGAGCTCACACAATAGACAATAGTGTGACAGTGCAATGTCTTCAAGAAGCAGTCAGCAACATTGTGTGCGTGTTGCGCCGTCGCAATTGATGTGGCTTGTAAATATAGACTGTTACAACCAGTTTCTCAATCAAAACGAAAACTATCAGTAACAGTATTAACTTTTCCTTGACCATTAATTTTATAATAGCAAATGTCATCTTGTCTTTGTTTTCATCCAAGTGAGAGCTAAATTAAAATCGACTAAAATAAAATGTAGGGATTAACGCAGTTGAGACCTATAAGTATATACAATTTTGTCAAAATGACAGTGAATTAAGCTTTAGCAGCCCTTCAATGAGCAGTAAAAGTTAAGGGCAAAAGTAACAGTTAAAATTGTGAAGAAACGAATATAACCGTTATTATTACTTTATGACGTTACTTTGGATGAAGAAACTGGCTGTTAGAAAAACAGAGTTATTAAATTCAACAAAACTAGATTTTCCCTGCTTCCACCAAATAGGAGTCTAGTCTAGTCGAGTGTAGTGTGCGCAATTATTCGAATGATTATCCAAATACTTATTAGTACTTCGGTACTCGTAGGATAGCATATACGGCTGTTGTCGGCAATCGCACGTCTGGCTATAAATCTCAGCGACGTAATCAAACACGCCGAAATGTTGGCACACATCGACAGCGCCGCGCGTCGCGTCGCACGGGCTCGCGCCGGTTGAGCGCCGCAGTCGCAGAGCAGCAGCGAGCCCGACGTGTATGTGCGCACTACAACTCATATTACTATATTTAAATAACAATCTAAAAAAAAACCTTAAAATGTGGTGCGGGACTGAAGGACGCTATGACGAAGTGTCCTAGCGTGAAGAGCTCGTGAGCGCGCCGACACTCGCGACACTCGCGACACCGCCGCGCGCCGACACCGCGACATCGAGCACGCTCCGCGCACCACTCCACGAACGCGCTCTGCACCGCGCCACCAGCCGAATGCGTTCCACGGCTAACTCTAGCTACGTGTCGACGAAACTCTACTCATACTCGTAGCTCTACAGCTTGCGCCTAGGAATTAGATTGCCGCTTCACTAACTTCGTACAAACGTACATACATCTCGCATAATCACGCGTAATGCACGCGTCATAATACTTGTCCACATCGCTGACATCTGGCCACGACGGAAATGTGCTGCCACCTTCGATCAACAATGTTGATCGAAGGCTGCCACGCTAAAAACCAGTCGGTGAGAAAAATACTTATTTGAAAAGAAGTCATGCGAGCGTTTGGACCCCAAATGGTTTGAAACTGTAATTAGGTAGTATTACTGATAAGGATTGTGTGCACGATTCGGTCATCAGCCCAGCGACAGCGACGGCACTCTCCACCGTACTTGGAACACGAGATATCGAGTAACAGGGTTACACTGCAGACTCCTTACTGCACACTTTAGGTCTCGGTGTCTTGCAAGGTAGTCAGATTATTAGTGAACGAACCCCGTCACAGTCGCCGATCTGAAGTGTTAAGGCAGTACACGAAGCAGTGGGCAGCGAGTGAGCACGCGCCGCGCGCCGCGCGCACTCGGCGGCGCCGGCGACCAACAACAGCACAAGTGCAGCTACTAGCATGTTCGTGCAGTTTGTTACTTCCGCCGTTTGTGGAGACGCGCAGCTTGCGCTCCGGAGCCAGCGGCCGACGCCGGCGCCACAACACACCCAAACAATAACAAACATTTTTCTTAACTTACTTATTTTATTTGTGTAGAACGAAAGGCAATCGATTAAAAAAAAGTTCCCAGTAAGTAGGCCACACCAATATCATAACTGTGGTGTAAATATAGCAACAGTTCAGATGCCCGATGGCCACATCGTGACATGGGCTAGCCAAATCAATAAACATTCTGCGTTTAATGATATGAACGTCTAAACGCACCTTTCATGATAATGGTCAAACATAATCACTAGGTAGGTACATAGTACATATAAAACAAAGTCGCTTTCTGTGTCCCTATATCCCTATGTATGTTATCCCTATATATGCTTAAATCTTTAAAACTACGCTACGGATTTTGATGCGATGATATAATATACTAGGAAAACACTGATATATATTTTGTACCCGTGCAAAGCTGGGGCGAATCGCTAGTCATCTTCTACCATCTACCTAGCCTTTTCCCAACTATATTGGGGTCGGCTTCCAGTCAAGCCGGATTTAGCTGAATACCAGTATTTTACGAGGAGCGGCTGCCTACCAGACCTCCACAACCCATTAACTGGGGTAACACGGTACTTCATGGCAAGACTGGAGTCAGATTTACTGGCTTCTGACTATCCGTAACGACTGCCAAAGATCCCCAAATGACAGCCGGGACCAACGGCTTAACGTGCTTTCCGAGGCACGGAGGAAACTCGTTATGTTTTAGATGGTCACCCATCCACAGACCAACCTAGGCAAGCGTTGCTTAACCTTGAAGATCAACCTGTGCGGCTGTTATTATCTAGCCACGAGCTCCTCTAATATAATAAAATAGTAATACTGACAATCGGCAGAGGCGCAATTTGGCTTTGATTTTGTGACGTAACATGTTGGCAAAATTATTCTTTATTAAAAGCGAATACTTATAATTTAAAAATGGCAGATAAAATGCAGTGTTATATAATTACAACCCAAAACTGTGTTCAAATGCAGCTGTAGTAGGTAGACCGCATTCAAATGAAAATCCAATCATCTATACCATAAGCGTAAGGTGGGCGCGACGTTAGAATTATCCATACAAACGTAATACCAAAATCATTTGCAATTTGAGCATATTTACACCATAATATGATGTTATTCGGATTTAGACAATAATTATCTAGGTTCCTACATCGTCTTTTTGTTGAAAAACTTACCCCAAACGAAATTTAAGCGAATTTAAATTTGCACATTTTCACAGCGAAAATGTCATGTTTTTATTTTGTTTTTTCTATATTATAAACAACAATATTTCAAAATATCTTTCCGTAGGAACACAGATATTATTATCAAGTTACAAACAATATTGGAAATACATTAATTTTTCATTCATAATTTTTGGTATTACGGAACCTCTCCCAAATTTCCAATAGTTTGTATTGCTATCACAGCAAGCAACAATGATGACTTTACTCCAGTCGGTGTGTCCAAGAATTGTTTATACTATCTGGATTGCTTCCATCAACCTCAAAAACGTATTTTATTTCGTCTCAACTCGAGATAGCGCGCGGTCTCCGCAGGCCTCTTAAAAAATAAAATGAATAAAACTCTATGTTTTATTTTTTAAGCTTATGGTTGTTTTTACAAGAGCAACACATAAGTTCCTACTTTTTTTAGACGATTTAATCATTTATTTATTTATTTATTTATTTATTTATTGCATTCATGACGTATACAAGGTCTTGCTACAAAATTATAAGTTTCGTACATGAACCCTGCTAGGGCACCGCAACATTTTTGTTGATTAATATAAATTAAATTATTATTATTGCATGCATTATTAAGTAAATGAAGTCATTTAAGATTTATTATTACATTATTATGGTCATCATTTCATTAGTAATTAATTTATTATTCTACAATTATACATTTCTATATTGCGTCAATCTTCAAATAATATTGATAAATTATTAATATTACATAATGTCAATTTGTTAAGAACTCATTTAAGCTATAATAACACTTCTGTATTAGGTGCATTTTAAGTGCGTTTACAAATTTATTGTCAAATTCTATGTCCTTAACTTGTAGGGTAGGACCCCGTGGCACAAAAACGTGCCAGTAAACAAGTATTTACCTTTTAACTTTGAGAACCGCTGGAAAAAAATTGTGCCAGCAAACCCTGACCAAATAAAAATTGTACTCTAGTAGTATAATTACAGAAGCAACAGAAACAGGGCAATAACAGTTTATATTATTAATATTATTTATATTAATTTATTAATATTAATTATATTAAAATACAAAAAAATAATGGCGGCCCCCCCGGGGCTCCACAGGTTAATCTTATTCGGTAATTTATTATAAATTTTTATGCACATTACAAGAGGTCCTGATTGAAACATAGCTAATTTTGAACTTGGCAATGCTAATTCATTTTTTACTCTTAATGAGCGTTGCAGAGGTCTTTGGTTCTTAGCCACAGGGAATAACGACGCATGTTTTCTAACAAACTTGCTTACCTCCATAATATAGATGCTTGTTAGGGTGAGCATTTTATATTTAATAAAATAGGGTTTACAACTCTGCATCTGGTCTATATTCGCAAGAATTCTCACACATCTTCTTTGTAAAATAAACAGTTTTTCTACATCGACGCAATTTCCCCATACTATAATGCCATATGTTAACCACGAGTAGGCGTACGCGTAGTATGCTGTCTTCGCTGTTTTGAAGTCGGTTGATCTTTTCAACTCATTTAAAGCATACGCAAAACTTGCAAGTTTGTTTGATACAACATTAATATGTGCCTTCCAATTTATATTAGTGTCAACTGTCAGTCCTAAGAGTCTAAATTCATCGACACACTGGAGCGGTATGTCATTGAATGAGTAGTTAATACTCAATGAACGTTTTTGATAAGGTCTGTATTGCATAATTTTAGTTTTAAAAAATTTTTTTTCCAAATTGTGGTCCTTAAGCCAATTTACTATTTTTGTCAGTATATCGTCCAGTATTAAATTTAAGTTGCTACCGTCGTCACATGGAAACACTATTGAGATGTCGTCAGCAAAAAGGACACTCTGGACATTTATTTCTCTCGGCAAATCGTTAATATATATGAGGAATAAAATGCACCCTAAGACACTGCCTTGTGGTATAGACATGTTTACGTGTTTCATTTGAGATCTTACGTGTGTCACTAGACCAGTATCCGAGGAATATTCCACTTCAACGTACTGTGTGCGATTTTTTAGGTACGAGCAAAACCACTCGTACGCGATGCCTCTCACGCCTATTTGGTACAGTTTATTTAGAAGTATTTTATACGATACTCGATCATAGGTTTTACTCATATCTAGCAGTAACCCAACTGCATATTTCTTATTATTAATTATTTTTAATGCTTCTTGGACATAATTAAACACGCTAATGTTGTAGACTTATTTTTCCTAAATCCATTTTGATTGGTGCTAAAGACATTATACTTCTCGCAAAAAATATTTAGCCGTTTAGACATTGCAGTTTCAAAGATTTTTGAAAATGTAGATAGTAATGCAATGGGGCGATAATTTCCTGCGTCAGTTTTTTTGCCCTTTTTATATATAGGTTTTACTATTGATATTTTTAGTAGATCTGGGACAACACCCTCCATAAATGACTGATTTATGAGAAAAGTCAAAGGCATTGTTAATTCGTCTACGCATGATTTAACAAGCAAAGGTGGTATTTCGTCATGACCAAAACTTTGCTTATTTTTTAAGTTTTTTATTATAAGTTTTACTTCACTTGGAGTAACTGACTGTAAAAATATGGAATTTTCGCAAGGAGTAACAACAGGTCGACCAGGTGGGTTCTCATCAGATCTCGTAGCATTTGTTTTTCCTACCGATACGAAACAGTCATTAAAGGCGTTTGCGATCGATTTCGGATCTTCAACAAGAATATTATTTAGGTTAAGTTTTGTACTTTCTTTAGATTTTTTATTTAGTTTGTTAGTACCACTTTTTATGATGTGCCACATTGATCTTGTTTTATTACTTGATTTATTCATAGGGTTTATATAATTTAGTTTTTTAGATTTAATGACTGTCTTTTTGAGGATTTTCTCGTATTGTTTGTAATATCTTCGGAGTATATGGTTATTAGTAGTATTAACTAATATTTTTAGTTCACGTTTATGTTTACAAGCTATTTTTAGACCAGTAGTTAACCATGATTTTGTTTTCTTGTTTTTGACCTTTATCAACTTCTTTGGCATACATAAATTTAATAGTTTTTGTATGGCTTTATGGAAGGATACGTAATTTTCATTTATATTTTGGTTATTTTTGATGATTTGATTCCAATCTACTTTACTGAGTTCTGATTTAAATAGTGATATATTATGGGAATTATACAATCTCTTTTTAGTATAACGTAGTTTTGCGCTTTCCGATTGTATTTTGTTGTCTGGTAGAGTAATAAGGATACCTTTATGGTCTGATAATCCCAGTTCTTTAACATCAATGTTAATGTGATTATCAAAATTGGTAAATACAAGATCTATACACGTTGAACTAATAGCAGTTACTCTTGTAGGTTCAGTTACACGTTGGCGAAAGTTGTACCTATTCATTGTATTCAGTAATGTATATGAGATTGGTTTCTTTTCAAAAATATTTGTGTTAAAATCTCCACCAATTATTATTTGTTTTTTACTGTCTTTCAAATTAATTTTTTGTAAGAGTTTCTCTAGACAACTAAAGAAGATTTCGGTTTCCCTATTACATTGTGGCCAATATACAGGAAAAGTTTTTAACCACTGCGTAAATTTTTTTTGGTGGGTCAGTGGAAGTAATAGAACACAAATTGATCTTCAAAGTTAAGCAACGCTTGCCAAGGTTGGTCTGTGGATGGGTGACCATTTTAACATAACGAGTTTCCCCCGTGCCTCGGAAAGCATAGGCTACCTACCAGACCTCCACAACCCAGTAACTGGGGTAACAGGGTACTTCATGGCAAGACTGGAGTTAGATTTACTGACTTCTGACTATCCGTAACGACTATAAATGACAGCCGGGACCTACGGCTTAGCGTGCTTTCCGAGGCACGGAGGAAACTCGTTATGTTAAGATGGTCACCCATCCACAGACCAACCTTGGCAAGCGTTGCTTAACCTTGAAGTCGACTTTTGTTCTATTACTTACACTGAACCACCAAAAAAAATTTATGCAGTGGTTAAAAACTTTTCCTGTATAACTATCAATAAAGTATTTAATTGTGGTATTTCAACTGCACATGTTTCAAATATGAATTCAACTGTTAAGTCCTTAATATCTTGCCTGTCATTGAAATCTATATTTTCTTTAAGGAATATACATACGCCTCCATTATCATGTAGACATGGTATAAACAATTATGATAATAAATCGACGCGTTTGACCGTCCGTTTGACCATTGTCTCACCTGATAGTAAGCAAAGGCGTAGCCGACGATGGAGCGCGCTCAAACGTTTTGGCCAGTCACCTATAACATCAAATGCAACTATTTTATGAATTCGTTGCATTTCATGTTACAGCCAACTATTCGGTCGGCATCGGGAAGTGATCAGTTCTAAAATCTGGCAACGACATATACAACAACTGGTGAATTGATTGTGATTTTTAAATACCTGTAGTTTTTTCTGTATTTATATCTTTTAAGAAGCATTGTCACAAACAGTGATACAGCGGACATTGTTGACACTACCGCCACTGCTGGCACTGCAGACGCCGCGCCTGACAAGATGCCTGTCGGACTTGCGCGCAAAAAACCAGATTACTTTCTGAAGTTTGAAGCGAAATGGCGCTTAAACAAAGCTAACTCAATTTGCACACAATTCCTCTCGGGGGCTGGCGGCTGAGAGGGCCATATTTTGCCCCTCGCTGTGGATTAACTCGATTATCAAAATTGTGAGAGGGCGGGCGGTAATGGCTCAATAATGTGCTGGTGATTTGTAACGACGCGGCGACGCAGGCTCTCCGCGCGCGCCGCCTCGGCCTGCTGCCTCCCGCCGCGAGCGCGCCACTCAGACATGTTAGCGGAGCGCTCGTGCCGGGTGCCAACATTCCGGTCAACACATGAAGATCGCTAGGGAGTGTTTACTTCTTACCGCAGGGACTGGCTGAGTCCTTCGATGAGCAGCGGGACATAATAGGCTAATTGGAACTAGAATTACTTTTTATATAGTTATAACTTTTATTCCTGCTTAATTAATTGAATGAGAACTCTACAGAGGTTCCGGCCATGTCGTAGCGTGACCCGGCGCGATCTGTGACTACCGCTGTGCATCTGGATTGTTCGATATTTCGTTTACACTTCGTTTTGGTGACCCCAGCGTGTGATAAAAATCGCCCCTCCCCCCACTCCAAATACCCGTATGTAGTCTTATTCGATGAATTCCGAAGAAAAGCGAAATGAACCTATGAAGTTGTCAATTAAAGTATACCAGTTCGCTAACAACACTTCTCTCGAGGTGAACTTCGTATAAAGAATCTGAACGACCCGCATTTAAATATTTACCTCAACATATGCTCACGGTTGACAAGTAGAGAGAAGCTAGATTGATATCTCGTTATTACCTGATGGTCTTCAGTTATTACTCTTCTATTTTTAAATAATTCAAGCCTAAGAAATCAACCTTAGTTATTTCAGTATTGGCCTGTTTAACATTAAAAGTACAACTAGAGCTGGTGACTACTGTCGACGTACCGTAGCGTCCGAAGCTGCTACGACACGTGCAGGCTACGAGGTATCGTCACACGACACTCGTACTGCGAGCTCAACGACCTCTGCGCTACGCCGGCCACCGCTACGGCTCGTAGCAACGCGCTACGCCGAAGAGATGTTACGACAAACACTCTTTTTGCATGAGATCACTTTCAATGATTAAAATTTGACGTAAACGTAGTAAGAACAATGGCAGGATATCCATCTTATAATCTTATGTTTGATCGAATACTAGCTTCTGCCTGTGTCTTACCCACGTGAATTTAGAAAATAATTTCATTCCAGGAAATTATGGTTCAGCCATGTGGTTTAAATTTTTACCCAAATCTGTCAGCCGTTTAAGCGTAAAGGAGTGACTTTCACCTTTATAATATATAGCTGTCCCCTGCGGATTCACCCGCATTTTTCGTTAATGCTCCGTTCCCGTGGGTCGTAGCGTGATGGCCTATAGCATTCCTCGATAAATGGGCTATCTAACACTGAAAGAATTTTTCAAATCGGACCAGTAGTTCCAGAGATTACCCCCTATATACAAACTTACAAATTTTACCTCTTTATAATATTAGTATAGAAAACCGAACAAGTGCGAGTCGGACTCGCGCACTGAGGGTTCCGTACCAACTAATCTATGAAAACCGTTCAATTCTCAAATCGAAACTAGAAGATTAAAAAAAAACTTGTGACGTAACTACAAATTTCCTGTTTTGAGACTTTTCCCTATATTAGTGCTATAATACCTTGCTTCGCGCCAAATTTCAAGCTTCGGGTCAACGGGAAGTATCCTATGAATTTTGATTCCTTTGACACTGTCGAAATGTACGTTTTTTGCAACATAAACGGGCGTATCTTTTTTTCCCGTCAACTTACAAGTTTGATTTTTGCACAGTTTCATGGGACTACGGATTTGAGTATACAGTTTTAATTTCAACTTGATACCTTCACACGTTCTCGAGATAAATGGTCTCGACAGACAGACGGACAACAAAGTGATCCTATAAGGGTTTCGTTTTTTCCTTTTTAGGTACGGAACCCTAAAAATGAATACATTAAAAATAAATTAGTGAATAATAAAAAAGTATAAAAAAATTGCACCCAACCGGTATCGGGAACAAGTAGCTTGGAGCTACCGACGGCGATCAGGGCTCCAGAGAGTGGGACCTCCTGACTACTCGTATATACAAGCCGTTTCCAGAAGTCCTTGATCCAAACGCCTAACGTGAATCTACTAAGGTGTTGGTCGCGTTATTAATGTTATTATTAAAAATAGCTATTCATTTTCATATGTACGAGAAGTCTAAGCGAACGTACAGAGCTCGGAATTTCAAGACAACTCGCTCCCTATTCACTCTTCGTTTAAAGAATCCTAGAGTGTAAGTAGGTTCGAAGGGGATGACGTGAAGAAGCGAAGCAAGGGCATGAGCCCCCGTTTTCGCCTTTGAGTTAAATTACTTTAAACACTGCAGATATTATAGAAGACTTCGTAGGCCCTTCACGAGCTGACAGTGTTTTGTAATAATATAGTATTAATTAGGTACCGTTTTGATACTACATATTATAAAACACTATCGGCTTGGCTAAGGTCGACGAAGGCTCCTTTTCTGCCGGCACGGTTTAAACTTTAAAGTAACCAAACACGAGAGACCGCTCACTGCTACGCTCAGTGTTGGACCGCTACACGACTGGTGTGTAATACATTCATCATCTGCCTAGCCTTTTTCCCAACTATATTGGGGTCGGCTTCCAGTCAAGCCGGATTTAGCTGAATACCAGTATTTTACGAAGAGCGGCTGCCTACCAGACCTCCACAACCCATTAACTGGGGTAACACGGTACTTCATGGCAAGACTGGAGTCAGATTTACTGGCTTCTGACTATCCGTAACGACTGCCAAAGATCTCCAAATGACAGCCGGGACCAACGGCTTAACGTGCTTTCCGAGGCACGGAGGAAACTCGTTATGTTAAGATGATCACCCATCCACAGACCAACCTAGGCAAGCGTTGCTTAACCTTGAAGATCGACCTGTGCGGCTGTTATTATCTAGCCACGAGCTCCTCTGGCTCTGGAGTGTAATACATTAATATCGATATTTAGGACAATCGATAGTATCCACTTCGATATTTAGGTTATTTTGATGTCATTTTTGTAGATTATACTATACAGGTTGTTTGGTGCATCGTGTGCCAAATTGAAATGGTCGACTGGAGGGGTCACCTGCTATCCTTTCAAACCCCTAATTGCTTCTGATGCCCGGTGGTTTTTGTTTTCATCAACTTTTTATTGTTTTGTGAAAAAGTTAATATTTGTTTGTGTTGTTGTTGCAGGTCCGCCCGGGCCGCCCGGCAAGCGCGGCAAGAAGGGCAAGAAGGGCGACCCCGGCGAGCCCGGCCCGCCGGTACGCACCCAGCATGCGCACTCACTCTCACGCTATCACTAGTTAGCAGTGGCACTGTGCTATGATAAGCCTACGTACTACAATGTTGTTCGCGCTAGGGACACGCTGGAGAACTTCTCGTTCTCCACCATAGACAAGTTTGGCTTCAGTTTCTTTTTATTTATTTTGTTTATTTCGTTTGCAGGGATTAACGGGAGCTCCAGGGAAAAATGGATTCCCGGTATATATATTTTTTTATTTTTTTTTTTGTCCTGAGTTTTCCTTTTTTCTTTTTGTAAATATTTACAAGTTATTAAGTTCTGTTCCCTTGTCTCCGATGTCCCTCGCGAGCGCGTCGCCCGCGGCCGGCGGCGCGCTGGCGAGGCTGCGTCATGCACTTCACGCGTGTCACGTTTCAGGGTAGCAAGGGCGAGAAGGGCGAGCGAGGCTTCATGGTAAGAGTCCGCACGGTAGCACTAGTGTGGTAGAGTAACCCGCGCCCGCCTCGCCTTTATTAATAGATGTCGTGTCGCGCGGCTCTCTACCGCACGGGCGAGCGCGGCGTGCTGCCCTGGGCACCACGCCGCGCTCGTAGCGTGCAGTAGAGTTCCGCACGATGCTCCTAACATAACATAACGCAGCCTGCCTATCAGTAGCAGTAGTCCATCGACATAGTAATGCGTCGCCTCGCGCCCCAACTAGTTCACTTGTAAGTCATAAATTAACGAATGGTTCGCTAATTAAAATAATAATACCTATCTCTATTTTCAAAATATCGGAAACCGTTTGCAAATTGACATTGAGTTTTGCGTGTTATCTTGTGAAGCGACATGCACTTGACAACGAGTCGTGTGCTAGCAGTGAAGTGTGTGCGCGAGGAGAAGCATGGCGTCGCTCCCTCACTAACGGCTCCGCTCGGGAGTGCCACTAACCCGGTGACGGCGCCTCACGACACACGTGCTTGCTGATTCTTACTACTTAGACTGGCTTGTTCTGTGTCACTGTTTACATGTCCGCCCGTTTGCTGCGGCCGGCTCCGCGCTCCTGCAGGCGTGAGCGCGCGCTCATGCCTTGAATTTATTGAAACAAACTGTCAAATCAAACGTAGACACAAAATATATTCATATTGATTTGAGTGTAACTAAGTGCCTAGAGACAAAGTAATGCTTCATTTTAATCTATAATATAAAAAGAAAAACTGACTGACATCAACGCACAACCTAGAAACTGTAGGGCAATTTACTATAAGATGAACATATAATTATAATATTCCAAGTGAAATTAAGAGAGATGTGTGTCTCTGTAGATTCTGCTCGGCCTCGCCTGACTAGGACAACATTTAGTGGAAAAGAAAGAAACCGCCTTATGGTCTACCTTTACTCTACGAGTAGTATCCGTGAGGCGGTCTCTTTCGTGAACTCGACGTGTCATGTTACAGTTCATGACGACTGTCAACAACGGGAGATGAACACGTTGTAACGTTGCTTCTTGTCCGTTTCAGGGACCCATCGGGTTGGATGGACCTAAGGGAGACCCGGTAAGTCATAATTTACCATTTTTGTGCTGATTTTTTATTTGTGGTATGGTTTCATCTTTTATTCAAGTTTCTACTCTTTCTTCCGGTGTAAGGCCTTTGTCCAGCAGTGGGTCAGGATAAGCGAACAAAACTATACCCCAAAAGAGTAGATAATACATGTATTTTAAGAGGCCTGACCTGCTATGAACTGTCAAAAGCACGAAGGTTGAATGTCGTAGATTTCAAAAATTTCTATATTTCTGCGCAATTTTCATAATTTCTCTTTGCGTAAGTACCGTCATTATTACACCTCATTAATTTTAAGTTCCTTTGGTCATGTGAATAAAGAATATAAAGTAATCTTCAAAACTTCAAAAATGCGTAATCTCGGTAATGTCGTTCCCATCTTATAGTGTAAGATTTGAGATTCATTTTTTATACGAGTATGTGTAGATTTAATAATATCGGGAATGCGCCACCTTGTTCTCAATCATAGGATTTGTTTGCCGGTCTTCAATGTAAGTGTTGGTGTAGTCGGCGACAAGTGCGAGTGTACGGTTGTCGTGTTGCAGGGCCGGCCGGGCGACAAGGGGCACAAGGGCGAGCACGGCAGCCCCGGCTTCGACGTGTTCTCCGCCGTCAAGGTGAGCGCCCGCGACGCCGCACGAGCACCTCGCTCGTCCTCACCACTGCTCAATTGTCCAACAGTCTATAACTACAGATCACTGTCTTAACTGAGTTTATATTTATTGTTAGGAGACGTCTCAGTCTTGTTTCTGGGATGAGGATGCCCTTTACTTACCTCTGCCAGCACCCACACACCTAGCATCGGGGGAGCCGCCACCCAACAACACTACTCGTAAGAGTGGCGGGTGCCCTGTAGTCCTAGATTCAAACTCAGCTCAAATAACTGAGTAATGACTGAACTTATGATTCTAATTTAAATCATTATTTAGTCGTACAACATTGTCAGGCTTTAAACCGACTGATTGACTCGCAGGAAGGCCAGAGTCCCAGCAGTTGAAACAATACGAGGCTGATGCTTATGATATGAATTACGAAAAATATGTTCTGAATAGCTATTATATAGCGTGTTGACGAGTATGTAATGAACAAACGTTACGGCATTGCAGGGCGTGAAAAGATCCGTGGACAGTTTTAAGATAAGTCCGTACACGAGCGCCGAGATCATAGCCGTCAAGGTACTCGACCCGCGCCCTCTGCGCGCAGTAGTTAGCGCGCTTGTCTTATGTTGTGCTTTGTCTGTCGTTGTAGGTAGACCAACTATTATTTGCATCAGATTGTTTTTTTAAATGTATGTTTATTTAAATACCGCTTATCATGTGCTTGTTGTACTGTGGGAGTGGTCGTTGGGAGAGGCCCGCGCGCCCGTAGTGACAGCCGGCACATGGCAGGCCGCACTGACGCGCTCGTGTCGCAGGGGCTGCAGGCCGCCGGACACAACATCTCCGCGCAGACCGTCATCCAGCTCAAGGTGAGTGCGCGCTCACACACTCACCCTGCGCCGCTCGAGACCTGTCGCCAGTGCGTCGCCGTCTGAAGTGAAGCGACGTCACAGCCTCGAGCCGCCGCCGCCGCAACACACGATGGCTGTCAAAACACGGATTTTTTTATTTTCAAAAACAATTTGAAAAACATCAACTGTTTCAGAACAAATCTTCACAGTGATGCTCGCCTCAATTTCATTGCATGAGCTTTTTTTGCGAAGTAGTGTATTAGTAGTTAATTTATTTGTAGTGATTGTTATGGTTAAATCCATATAAAAAATGTATACTTCTCACAAATTCAAGTGAGAAGTAGATTGCTAGATTACAACGTTAAATTAAAGAATTGTTCAATTAACTTTACTCCTATCAATAACTAGACATAAATAATGTATATGCAATGCATTTTAAAATGGCTTTTAAACCTTTAGGGCCTATTTCACCACCTATGATTAAGTTTCGAGTATCTTACTTGGCAGATAATTTCAAACAAATTCTGTTCCATTTTTAAATTTATTCAGCAAGTAGTGGCTACTCGGACATTGTGAAATAGGCCCTTATTCTCATTGTATTTTTAAAACTTACGTTGAACACAAAAAAAACGAAAAAATATTTCTCCGCTTCAAGAAAGTCATACACTGACAAAAAAAAATCTTTAGTGAATCAATTGCTTTTGATTGGCAGTTTATCTGAGGAGCTAAGAATGCAATGTATTAGTTGGCGCCTCCGCTGTATCGCCTTTGGTATAACCGTGATGTGTGTGCGCAGGGCGAGCCCGGAGAGCCAGGCCCGCCCGGGGCGCCGGGCCCCACGGGCGCGGAGGGGCTGCCGGGCCACGAGGGCCGCGCCGGCCCGCCCGGCCCGTCGGGGCCGCCCGGCCCGGTGGGGCCTGTGGGCCCCCCCGGCCTCGTCGGACCACCGGGATCTCTCGGCCCTGCTGGACTCAAGGTAAATATCTTGAACCTTCTTGGTCTCTTCATTTCAGCCGAAAGACGTCCACTGCAGCATGGACGGTTTCTGTACGTCTCGTATCTATCAGATTTCTGTAACCCTCAGCAAGGCATCGGTCCGCTTCGTGGGAGGCCTACCGATGCAACGTCTTCCAGTACGAGCTGATGTCCGTGCGCTGGCCGCTCCAGAACCCAGTGAATGTGCCCTACTGCCTACTGCTACTTAATCTAATGACGCTAAATATTTTTTTTAATTCGCGTAGTCGTCGTTGTTGGCGTCTTTTTGACAAATTTCGGAAAATGTTTCTCCAAAAGGGATCGTATTGGGAGGCATCAAATCGCTTCTAGAATTAAATCTGATGGTAATTGGTTCCAGGGCGACAAAGGAGACAAGGGCGAGCGCGGCTTCACGACCACGCTGAAGGGCGACGCCTTCCCCACCGGCATCATCGAGGGCCCGCCCGGCCCGCCCGGCCCGCCCGGTACTGAGCCTAGCGAGTAGCGCGCATGCGCGAGTGCGGGGCGCGCGCCCAGCGGCCTGCGCGCGCGCCCCCCGCACTCGTACTGCACTAGTAATCGAATTAATTCCACTATTTGAACTAATTTCACTGTGCAGCTCAAATGCACCTGACTAAAAGTAGTGACATTATTAACATCAATAGTAGTTTTAGAGCTTTTTATTTACATTATTGTGCAAGTGCAATCTCTCGACGATTACATTGAAATTCTTGAGGCCGCTCGTAGTTTCAGAAAGATCAAGAGTGTAAGATCTATTTCTTACACTCTACACTTAGGGCCTGTTTCACCACCTATGATTAAGTTTCGAGTATCTTACTTGACAGATAATTTCATACGAATTCTGTCACATTTTTGAATTTATTCAGTGAGTAGTGCCTACTCGGACATTGTGAAACAGGCCCTTAATGTAAGAGCTTAAAGTAGCTTTAAACTGGCATCATTGTAGTGAGTAGAACACGTAATGAATAAGATGGTCGAGAGTCGAGAGATGGCACTAGGAGTAGGGTAGCGTAGTGGTGCGGTGTGGTGTGGAGGTGTGTGGTGACGGTGGGTGTTGTCGAAGGCGCGGCGGGCGCGCGCGGCGAGCGCGGCGACGGCGGCGCGGCGGGCCCGCCCGGCCTGCCCGGCGACAAGGGCGCGCGCGGCAAGCGCGGCAAGCGGGTAACCAGCACGTCCGCACGCTGCACGCGCATGCGCGCCCACGTGCACGCGCACGACAGCATGCTCTCTCTCTCTCTCACCTGCCTTCTTAATACACACGTAGATGTTGTTGTTGTGGTACAAGTGATAACTAACGGGCACTAGTCGCTGCGGCCGCCGACTGCGCGCCGGAGCCGCCCCGCGCGCCGCTGCCTCCGCTACAGGTAAATACAATGTTTTGCTCTTTGTAGTGGTTAGTAAATAGTCGATGTGTGGTGACGGTGATTATGCTGGAGACGATGTTAAAATAAATTATGAATTTGTATTAATTACTCAGATACCTGCGAAACGAGACACAATAGTAAAACAATAACAGCGAGGTCTCATAGGACCGGTTGGGGATTCAAACGTTAAGAGCCATTGCGTAATTATTACCAACGGATTTTCAAATTTTGATGATTTTTCTATTCAAATATCAATTACGACTTTGCAATCAATAATTAGTACTTATATAAAGTATTTTTAAACTGGTCATTTTGGTATTGGTATCTGATTCGAAGTCGGTCACTGTCAATGGGGTGATCCAAGTTTGATCTGCTTCAACAGTCACAATATAGCGGGCGACACGAATATGTAAATGTGTATGGTTGTCGTGTGGTAGAGCAGTGGGCACTAACTAAGTTGTCGGTGTGCGCGCAGGTCGCAGCGGCGAGGCGGGGCCGCGCGGGCCGCCCGGCGCCGACGGCGCGCCCGGCCAGCCCGGCGTGCAGGGCCCGCCCGGCAAGCCGGTACGTACTGCTCTGTCCGTACACACGCCGCGCGAGTGCGCCACACGCTGTGCTCACTGTGTGTCTGTTGCAGGGCGAGATGGGCCCCAAGGGCACGAAGGGCGAGTACGGCGACATGGGCTCGCCGGGCATGCTGGGCGCGCCCGGCCTGCCCGGCCCGCCCGGCTACCCCGGCCTCAAGGGCGACAAGGGGGACAAAGGAGACTCGGTGAGAAATTCTATCTTATTGCCGTAACGACCAAAAGACCAGGAATAGCGAGTTTATTGTGGACCAACCTTGTTTGTGTAATTAATCTCTAGAAGGCGGTTTGGTCTTCAGTCTGTCTCGCAACAAATGGACTGCACCGGCTGTGTGACATAACCGCTAGCTATCTCACGACCCATCGCAATAAATTGTGCAAGTGCGTTACATCACAATACATCGAAATGAAAGAAAATACGAAAGTCAAAGAAAACAATAGATAATAAAATTATTACCAAAAATAGAACAACGTACCTTTGATATAAAGTTTATTTGAACTTACAATTCCAAGTCAATTCAAAGTATCCATTTTCATAAAATTGCATTTTCATATGTTATTTACCAATTATAGTTTATGCAAAATGTTTATGCAATTTTGCGTGTTCAAGGACAATAACTGGGTAAATCTGCTGATGCTTTTTAGGGTTCCGTAGCCAAATGGCAAAAACGGAACCCTTATAGTTTCGCCATGTCTGTCCGTCCGTCCTCGCTTAATCTCTGTGATCGTTAGCACTAGAAATCTGAAATTTGGTACCAATGTGTATATCAATCACACCGACAAAGTAGTAAAATAAAAATTGGAAAAAAAATGTATTATTAGGGTAGCCCCCCTACATGTAAAGTGGAAAGCGATTTTTTTTTAATTTCCACCCTAACGTGTGATATACGAGTATTGTTTGGATTTACTAAAATCATTTTTTGATAATATCAATAGTTTCGGAAATAATCGCTCTAAAAGTAAAAAACAATGTGTCCCCCCCTCTAACTTTTGAACCATAAGTTAGAGGGGGTAGAGTAGTAGTAATAGTAGAGCTTTATACCTAAAGACTTTCTAGGAAAATTATTTTGAACTTGATGGGACCAACAGTTTTTGAAAAGTTGGGGATACTTATTGTGACGGACGGGAAACTACGGAACCCTACACTGAGCGTGGCCCGACACGCTATTAGCCGGATTTTTTTAGCCGTTTTACAAAACCAACGCGTTTTGTAATGTAGCTAGTGGTGATGTAATAGAGCCACGTCGTCCGCCTTCACGTTAATGTGTGCCGCTCGGCGTGCGATAAGTAACGTCTCGCTGTTGATCTGTTCCCGGTGCCGCGCGCGCTTCGCGACCCTCTCCAGAAGTACAGGAAGCTGAGGAGGCGCCAGGTAACTATCCACCGCATGCCCGCCTACTGCTCTGTGCGCCTCGCCCGCGTGGCCACGCACCGCTCTGGGGACTGTTAATCTTTATGCCCACTGTTGAACTTGCAGGGAGACGGCACCGGCTACGAGCTGTACGGGCACGAAGTTGTAAGTATCGCGTGTCACTCACCTCACTCAGCTGTGCGAGCGAGCCGACCAAACTATATAACATTATTTTATAAGTAAACAGTCACAAAGAAAATTTGGTTCAAATAAATGTCACTAGATGGCGCGACATGTATAGATCTGTGGTTGAAGTGTGTATAATTTTCAAGATTTTTTTTAACTTTATTAAGGTTTATTCATACATCTCCTCATTCAATCAACTCCTATACACAGCAAATTATGGAACAATGGGCTCTTATTACAAATTTCAAAGATGATTGGAATGGGCAATTAATATTTATACCAGTAGATGGCGCTGTATTAAGTTTCAAAACTCGATTTTTTTGTTTTGTTTAATAATATTAGTACGTAGCTGCAGTACAAAAGTACAGTGTACAGTGCCGATTTAACATCATCTATTAGGAAAAAAAGTAAATCCGATGCCGCGGAACTGGAACCACTGGAACCAAAATAGCCAGATAGCCAGATGAAATCCGCTAGTTACGTCGGGACAGTTCCTTTGT
Source organism: Mythimna separata (assembly GCA_030763345.1). Classification (NCBI taxonomy): domain Eukaryota; kingdom Metazoa; phylum Arthropoda; class Insecta; order Lepidoptera; family Noctuidae; genus Mythimna; species Mythimna separata. The sequence goes on from CM061168.1 coordinate 30,423,964, forward strand.
ATGGGATGAGGCATCTGTATGCTAGTATATTTTATTATCTGTGGTACTAGTGATGTAACTTCACATTTCGACAAAAATATCGCTCATAGGACTGTCCATGTTGAGGGCACAATACTAATTGAGTAGCTGACCGTCTTCGCAGCATATTCAGCGCCGTACGTAGTAGATAGAAGCATTTTAGCGGAGATAACTCTCTTACGCCGCTGTACGCGGCTGATAGAAGTAGAGCTGTATAAGTGTGACCAAAATCGTTCAGCGAAATGCGAATAGAGCTGAATAAGTGTGCGTAGTCCCTAAGGGAGCGGACGTGTGCATAATAATATGTTTTATTCGTTATGTTTGTTGTGCACAATGCCATGCAGGAAAGAAAATATGTATTATTAAGCTTCCTAGAGTAGTAGGTACCACAACATGTTATTTTTATGGCAAAAAAAACATAAATATTATTAGCTTAAAGAGTTACGTTCTTAGCATACGCATATAGTAGGGGAGCCCCAGAAGGGATTTCGGGATTTACTAAAGCGCGGCAGATTAATATACAGGGGGATACCTTGCACCCAGTTAAGTACCTCCACCAAATATGAGGCCCATATATAAAGCCGCCCGTGAAGGATACAGGATCAGATTAGTAAAAAAAAAATGACCCTCAGACATTCTCGAGCGGGTCAGATTAAGGTAGGGTGAGTTAATTACATCTTAAAAAGTGTATATTCCACTAATCTGACAATTTGAGAGAGACGTAAAGAAAGGGGAGGGCAGCAAAGTTGTAAAAAAAAAACGTCATCTCGACATTCTCGAGCGTAGCAAATTTTTTTTTTATTTTGAAGGAAATAATTCAAGAATAATGAAAAATATATAATCTGACGATTTCCGCAAGCCGAAATAACAAAAAATCGTCGATAAAGTTAAATGCGTGCAGTTGTGTGATGGCTACATTTCCTTCTCCGGTTTTCTAAAGAGTTCCCTCAAAATTAGATTTCGTGGGAATTTGAACTGATTCGGACCGTTAGATTTTGAGAAATTTTGAAAAATCTCAAAAAAATAAGTTTTATATTTTGAAAGTGGATTTTTTTAAATAACTTTTAAACGGCTTTATCGATCAACTTCAAAAACTAATCCGCCTTTGAGCTTGAAAAACCACGTCGATCGCTACCAAGCTGGTCAAAATCGGTTGATTCGTTCGAGAGATATCGTGAACGAAAGAAACCCGAAAAAGTGATTTTTCGGGATTACTCCGAAATTTTTGGTTCGATAAATTAAAACTAGAAAATAACTTATGAGGATGATAAAACTGCGTTGAATGCCGCAAACCGCGTGAAAATTACTTGATCCGTTCAAAAGTTATTGCGGTTTGAAGATTCCAAAAATAGTGTTCTATGAAACTTTTATCAGACTTTCGAGCTGGGAGAGCTCAAATATTATCTCTTTGAACTCAGCGAGCTCAAAATATCACATAAAATATATTTTGAGCTCAAAAATGATATAAGTACAATTTTAAGCGCCCAGGAATGGAATTAGCTGGAAGTTGCAGGGGTTTTTTTGTCAGATCAGGCGAATCCCTCTAGATAATCGTCAGATTATGAGACAGTACGTTTAGAACATAAAGATGGACCATATATATCTTAATCTGACGCGCTTGAGTATTTCAAAATGGCGAATTTTTTTTGCACTTTATGAAAGTGGCCACGAGTTTGCGTCCCATCGAAATGGTCAGATTAGTGAATGAGATCTTTTTTTTTGGTGCACTTAACAGTCCCTTAGAAAATCTGACGCGCTCGATTAAATTATTTTTATTTCCATTTTCAACCCCTCCATACAACCACCCCCATCATGCAAACGATCAGATTAACATACGTACATTATTAAAAATACGTAGGGCATTGATGCTATCAATATCTGACGCGCTCGAGGATGTCCATGCAACAGTTTTTTTTTACATATTTAAAAATCTATAGCTGCTTCCCCCACCGATGAATAGGTATAATCATAGAACATTTTTTTCTTCTTATCATCTAAGCTTTGTAACCCAATAGGTCTCTACGACGCTCGAGTAAATCCCCATTTAGCATCGTGGCCTCCCCTACTATATAAGCATACAAAATTTTTGATGAAAAAGAGACAGAAGCAACAGAAACAGAGCAGTAACAGTTTATATTATTAATATAATTTATATTAATTTATTAATATTAAATAAATAAATAAATAATAAAAAATGGCGGGCCCCACGAGGCCCCACAGGTTAACCTCGTTTAAAAGAAAGTACAGGTGCCATGTCAACCGCCAACATCGACATCTAGCGTGCGAATGAGCAAGCGCCCGTTATTCCGTCTGGTGTAATAGCTAGCACAGGCAGCTGTCTACTTAGACTCTAAGGCAGTCTATGTAGCCTGTGCTGAATAACGGGTGGTGTAATAGGCCTTTTAGTTTTGAGTCACCTGAACGGCTTGTGACTCGGCTCTTGGGATTCCATGGAACCCACCAGCCGTGCCGCAGGGAAAAAGCTAGCAAGTAAGTAACTTCAGCTCAATCGTGTAAGTACGTACTTAGGGATTTATACCCGTAAATATGTATAGCCTAAAATATACGGTTGTGCTCAGCAGAGAAAACTGAAATTAAGATTAAACCACAAAAATACATTGTAAGTTATATCAGCCGTTTAACAACTGGATTGGACAGGCCTCAAGTCCTCTATTTCGCAAACGGCACCCAGCACAAACTTACTTTCCAACTTTTTAGCCCAGCTAGCGACGGCTACTAGCCAACGAAAACTTTTAGATTCCGGAACACAGACTATTAGGGTCGGTCGGTCATAAGACTTGCATGCCCTACGAGGTCGATCGCTTCTCCGGAACAAAGAATGCGCAACTTACAATATCTGATGGTGATTCCACTTACGTGGTTTGAGTAGATGAGACGTAATGTTGCTCACAGGATCACTGGCAAAAAATTACTTGGGTGAATATGAGGAGCCATCTGTCACTTTTTAAGTGGAAACAGTTGACACGTGTATTCGTGACCAAAAAGAGATCGCAGGCTAGAAGGAGAAGAAGCGAAAGGTTAATAAAACTTTAAAGTCATGCCTTAGGACTGGACAGGATGCCTTAGGGCTTGAGGAGCCATTGCTCAGTCATGATAACCATGAGTTTCTAATACATTAAAATGATGGTTACAGATGATGGGCCCGCCAGGCGCGCCGGGGCCCGCGGGGCCGCCGGGCGTGGCGGGGCCCCCCGGCATCAAGGGCGACAAGGGCGAGCCGGGCACGCGCGGGAAGGCGGTACGTACCACCCCAGACATGCGACATGCGCTATTCAACTGCAACATTGCACGTTATTCCAAACTATTTTAAAGGAGGCGGATACGCTTTCATACAACTTTGGAAATTGTTAAAAAAAAATGAAAGTGATTTCAGTTGATAGCTTATAATAATATTTATTTGCAACCCTTTGTTAAATTTTGAATTTGCATGGATTTTTTCATTCTGAGAGCAGTTATAAGAGACTAACTTTTGCCCGCGGCTTTGCCCACGTGAAAGTCGGGAACTAAGTAACTACTAAGTAATACCTTTTTTTTACATAAAATATAGCCTCAAGAAGAAAGCAGTTTTCTATCAATATATACATTTATGCAATCGAACCAGGATCTTCAGAGATATAGATTGATTAAGAAGTAAAATTATGCAAGAAGTCAACTAGTAAGTATATAGTTAGTAACACAAGAAACCCTATGAAGCTGTTTAACCGTTCTCAGACAATAATTATCTAAAACAAACCGCGATCGTAATATCAACTAAGTAAAATTTGATTATTTAATCGTTGTACCGTTTTGATCAATTTCTACATCGCGGTGTCGAGTTCTCCTGTAATAGTATAAGGTCTTAGAATAAGTATTTTTTTTGTAAACCACTAACCATAACCAGTCGTAATCACTACATCTGAAAATAAACCAGTTTGGAATAGAAAGTGAAGTTCTTTCAATCAATATAACCCTCAAGTGTTCGAGGGTTATTCAGAAGCTATTATCAGTACATGTCACAAAGCGGCACCGCACAGTAGCGCCAGTTTCTGCCGAGTCCTGGACGCTACCGCCCTCAGTGTACAGTCGCATGCAGTGCCGCTGCGTCGGCGAGTCCCAGCCACCCACGAACATTTAACACATTTATAATAATTTTAATGTCATTTTTCAGGGTGAAAAGGGCGAGAAAGGAGATGCAGGCCCCATGGGGTTACCTGTAAGTACGCCGATGATCATACTAGTTACACTCTTCGTCTCACTTTTGATGATTTTCATGTAATAATTACAAGGTGGGTCAAAAGAAGTCATTCCATGTTGTTTGACTCTCTTTTGTTCCCTAAATGAAAAACTCCTATTCTGTTTTTTGATTACCTATGTTTATTTTCATCCCATCTATTCGAAAAGGACGACTTTGTTCGCCTTTAAGTGCGACCAAAGGTAGTGTTTTCTGTATCAAACTTTTAACGGGAAATAAAAGTATTTTTATTTCCCATTAAATGTTTTATTCCCCGTTAAGTATTTTTATTCCCCGTTATCTGAAATAAGTGCGCAGCAATGAATTTGGAACATCTTAGTGTTTAGCGCCAAAGAAATTGAACGCATATATTGTTTGAATGATAAATACAACAAAAATGACTAAATTTTATAAATATGTCTAAAACCAAACAAAAATAGATTAAAATGACTAAAAATGACTAAGTATTACAAAAATGACTAAAAATAGACTAAAATAGATTAAAATGATTAAAAATGACGAAGAATTACAAAAATGACTAAAAATAGATTAAAATGACCAAAAATGTCTAAAAATGTCAAAAAATGACTAAAATGACTAAGAATGACAAAATGACTAAAAATAGACTAAAATAGATTAAAATGTCTAAAAATTACAAAAAATTACTAAAATTACAAAAAATGACTAAAATTACAAAAAATTACTAAAATTACAAAAAATGACTAAAATTACAAAAAATGACTAAAATTACAAAAAATTACTAATATTACAAAAAATGACTTAGAATTACAAAAATGCCTAAAAATAGATTAAAATGACTAAAAATGACAAATGATAAAATGATGAGGCGCCTTTTATTTCCTCATAGAGGGTGATGAAAAGTAGAGTGTATGACTCGGGCGCAAATATATTTTTGGCTCGGGCGACGTACTTTGAATCCCTCGCTACGTTCAGGATTCTACTAAAGAACCCCTCGCTACGCTCGGGATTCAAAAAACGCCCTCGCCGTAAAAATATTACTTTGCTCCCTTATGATACAATCTACTATTGAACCTTTAGAATTTTATTTGTCAAGTCGAAAAGATTATATCGGTCAAATGTTCGGCGTCACAATTGATTGCCATACGAGCTCAGAGGACAGATTCTCGCACTCGTATTAAATGTTGACCTAGAGGACTTCCAGAGTCCCGGGCTTGTTCACGTAAAAATGGGAACTCAAAAAAACCCCACAAAAAAAGTCTGGAACGCTTAAACTTGGTGATCTTGCGGGCAAGTCGCCAAAAGGAGATGAGGCTACCCGGGAACGCTGCCTTCAGAATATCGATTGTGGCTCGCGCAGTGTGTGCCGCACTGCCGCTGCTCCGTCCTGTTGGAACCACATGTCCCTCAGTCGTAATTCGTCCAATTGCGGCAGAAAAAACTCGGCCAACATGGCCAGATGCATTTTCTAAAAAAAAGGCCCCGATGACTCCTCCAGCGTGAACAGCGCACCATGCAGTCACTTTGAGCGGGTGTAATGGCTTCTCTTGCATCACTCGTGAATTTTCAGTGCCCCAGAAGCGATTTACACTCATTATGGTTTTGGTTGAAAAATCGTCCACTTCTTGGACACGTTTATTTCGCGTTCCTGAAGAGTGTATCGCTCCACAGCTAGTTCACTTGTATTCTGCATATATCTAGTCCACAAATGTCAAAACAGATTTGACATTGGCGGCCATTTGCAAAAATGAGAGCGTCTTCCAATAGATTGATTTCTTTTGGCCCACCTTGTAAATACAATGTGCAGTTTTGAAGCTGCAACAGATTTTAAGATGTTGGAGATTGGCGACCCGAATCAACAAGGTTTTTTTATTTATTTATGGAAATCGGTACTCGCTCTATAACCGCGCTGTCACACACAAAACACATTTCATTGATCCAAAGCACATAGCATCCCGTACGGATCCACCCTATATCTAGCCTTGCCACCCAGGCCATCGATCAATCGATTTAGTGTGATTGAGGTTGCCGGCGTGTGTATAGGTGTGCAATATCCGCCCCACCCCCACCGTATGTAATCGAGGGCGCGCCGGGGCGCGCCCTCGATTACATACTTTATCCAGTGAAATCTATAATGACGGACCAATACTCCAATGTATCTCGAGCAGTCGAAATGTTTGTCGAGTTATTTATTCCCCAATCAGCAACGTCCATCGCAAAGGGTTCCTAAGCTAGCTGCTAATCAGAGACTCCACAATTTTCGGCAATTCAACGACATGCTGACGGTCGCAGCTCGTTGCTGCCTGCCGCCTTGCAGGAAGATATCCTGCAATACTTTCAGCGAGAGCCACGGGCCAGTACGCGGAATGTGTGTGAAAGTGTTCACAGATTAAATCACCAGTATTACACAATTACGTGAATTCAAAGGTGATCAGTGAAAACAATGCGTTTGTACTACTTAAGCTAAAAGAAACGTGAAAGTGTACTTTATGCTGCGGCCAGACTATGCTCCTCGCGCTGCTCATCGCTCTGCTCCTCGCTCTGCCGTGATTTGCCGCGATGTTGCTCTCTCTCTCTCGCGCGCAAAGACCGACAAGATAGGGAGCAGTGGGCAGGACGAGGAGCATGACGAGTAACGTGGCCACACTATGTCTCTGCCTCCTTTCCTCGTTACTTCCCATGCTACTCGTCGAGTGTGTGGCCGCGGCATTAATAAATACCTCCAGAAAACAGAAGTAGTCATGGCTGAGAATACGGAGGAACTCAGTAAAATAATCGGTGATCTCAGTAGAGCTTCCGAAAGAGTGGGACTTAAAATGATATCGCCTCAAGATGTCAGCAAACTGTAGGGGCCCGGTATGGCCGAAGCCTCTGGGGAACACTGAAATTCCGAAAGGTAAGCCCGTGTCCCGCAGATCGAAGGCAACGAACAGAACGGGGTGGGGTTTAGTCAGTAAGAGTCTGACACGCCGTCCCGCTCCGCCCAAGAGCGGGAAAAGTCATTCTGATGATTCCCCTTCCTAAAAAAAATATGAACATAGACAAAACCAAAGTAAACATTCATCAACCTACTCCTATCAAGATCGAGAACTCACCCGTCTTTAACTTGCAATCGTTTAATACTATTCGCAGTTGCACGCTGCACGGGACATGAATATTGCTTACAAGCTATGTAAGATTTATCTATCTAACAATTTATTCATCAGCTGATACGTGTAAGTCAATGACATGAACATGGACTTTTAAAAGATTTCCGCATAAAAATGAGTTATTCATTCGCGAAAATTAAAACAGTGATGTAAATTATGACTATCGAATTCGAACTAAATCTACATCTTGCTTTATTCCTAATCAGCCCGTGCGCTTACACTTCGTAGAATAAGTGGGCGGAGCCTCGTTCAGGCTAATGCACTCGCGCACATAGTGGCAAAGACGTGCAATGGGTGATTCCAGAAGTTGGTTTAGAGAGTTATTCTGAAAACCAGCTAAAACTAAAAAAATCATATTGACCAAGTATCGTATTTTTATATGATTATTTGTGACTTTTACTACAACCTCCCGAAATGTTTTGCAGTTTCAAAACAGTACATTGTATTATAATATAAGTGAGAACGAGATTAGCTGAGACAATTCTGTATGCAGGGTCCGGTGGGGCTGCCGGGGGAGCCGGGCCGGACCGGCGACACGGGACCCAGAGTGAGTCACCACGCACTTGTTACTCGTAGTGCTGTTACTAACGTAGCTCTAACAGCTTCCATCGGTTTACTGACTGCACACCAATACTTCGCTGAACTAACTTTTTGGAGTTCAGGAGCTTTTACACAATATTATATTAAAAATAAAGAATAAGAAAGCATGTGAGTTAGCGTCTAGTAGTTATTTTGATAGATTTTTTCTGAAGTAATGCGCATGCATGCGGTGAGGTAACCCGGCTTGTGTCGGTGTGTGTGTGTACTAACCCGGGGCTGTGGTGCAGGAGAACCGCTGGCCGCCGGACTTCGCCTTCACGTAGTGACCGGCGCCGCCCGCCGCGCGCGGCCGCCGCGCCCCGCACGCCGCGCCGCACGCCGCGCACGTCCCGCGGCGTGCCCCGCATGTCCCGCGGCGTGCCCCGCACGACCCGCGGCGTGCCCCGCACGACCCGCGGCGTGCCCCGCACGACGCGCCGCGAGCGCGCGCGCGGCCGCGCACGCGTCCTCGCCGCGCCGGTTTGTAAATTGTATCATATTAATTCTCCGCGACGGAGCTAGTGACAACGTGACCACAGTGTACCAGTGAACTGTTATGGATTTGTGTCGACGCGATTATTCTACTTTGGTGACATCTGCTGCGAACACGAGTCTGTATTATATTCTGATGGTCGGGTCGCATCGGCCGTTCTGCTGGAGAAGCGCGGCTTGTCGTTCTTGCTCGACCGCTGTGTTGTTTCTGTAAATGCCTCTCTGCTGCTATTGTACTTCGGTTAAGTTCTTGTTATTGTTTCCGATCGAGCATGAACTCCCATGTATATAATGTAAAACTTGTTGGCAAGATGGGTATGTATTATAGATATATTACACGAATCATATTAGTCATTACGTTCCTTATTGAAACATAATTCCAGTCATATTATTTCGTAAGTAATGAATTTCTGTTTAATATAGTACTACGCTCAGAGTAACTATTTTTTAAAACGTATAAATATACAAATTATTATATAAATGAGATAGTGTGAGTCCGGAGACACGTGAGACCGGTGCCAAGTACACTGTAAGTGTTGCTCAGTGTGTCGCCCGCGCGCCCGCGCGCCCGCGCGACTGTACGTAGTGACGAGCGCTGTTGTGATATGATGGTCGCGCGTCGCGCGTCGCCGAGTGGCGTTTGTAATTAACCATGTTATGTACAAATATTCGTATCGACCATTATCATATCTTCCTATATTTTAATGTAATTGTTTACAAAACTATCGCCCAAATTCTTAGAATAGGCCTAACGGTAATTAATAACTACTATGTGAATATAAATGGTCACGTCTTGTCGTATGTTTAACATAATGTTATGATATAGTAGAAGTAGCGAGCGCGCGCACGCTGGCGCCGCGCGGCCGACGCTCGCTTGTGCGCGCTCGCCGCGCGCCCGCGCCGGTGTTACCGTCCCACTTAACACGTAATCTTACCTACGTTAATGTTGACTCGTGCGTATTTTAATATTCCATTCTTATTACTCTTTAATTCGCATTACTTATAATTAAGTATAGTCCGTTTATCCTCAGCAAACTGTAACTTTATCTATATAGTAAGTAGGTATGTAAAGTTCGGGACGCGGCGTTCCTCTCCTCTGCTTCGTCCGTGTCCTCGCGCTGGCTCAGCCTCAGAAGCAGCACAGGAACTGGCCGCGGCCTGCACTCGGAGACTGTGACACCAATGTACAAAATATAATTATCATTATTTATTTCGGTTGTGCACTTTACGTTCTGTAGCCCATAACTCTTTTAATTTCCGGGATTGTTCGCATTGAGTTGTTACTCTGTCAGAATGAGTTGTCACTTGTAGCACATGGATGTGAGAGATGGTCCGCCACTGAGAAGGGACGCTTGTACATATAGCTGTAAGTCTGTGGCGCCCCCTGCTGCTAGTTGTAAGACATCAGCTCTACTCGCTATTACTATATAAATAACTTTTCTTGTCTTTGTATCGTCGTGTATCTCTTAAGCCTAACATTAAGGATTTAGTTTTTTTATGAGAATCGAAAGTTGTCATTTGTACCATATATACATCACGAGAGCATAAACTATTGTTGTTTAAAAATTATTTTGAAGGAAAATAAATATTTGCATGCCGTGCATATTCGTGTTTCTTTTCTTCTTCGCTCGTTTTCTGTTAAAACCACTTTCTGTTTGTTTTTTCGCTGGGAATGCTTGGATTCTGACACATTTATCTGACATTCGTTTCGACGTTTAACGGTCGACCGACAGAATGATTCACCTTTCTTTCATTATTTCACCTATAGAACATTTCAACGGCAAACGACTTGCTGACAGAACGATTCACTTTTAAAATTTCGTGGAAAAACCTTTCACTGGCGATTGATTCGCCGACAAAACACACTATGTGGGGAACAGGTTGACAAATAACGGGAAATAGGTTCACATCGGTATCGGGTCGACGGTAAAGTACCTGTAACCCTTCCTCGACAGCCGGTGGACTATCGAGGAGCACTTCCGACATCTAGTCCTCAAACTGGAGTGGACTGGGGCTGCAGCTTCTCTTGCCTAACCTAGGCGATCCAGACGCCTCCTGCCAGAAACTATGCTGGGATCATTCGGTCCGTGGCCCTTTGAAGGTCGCTTTAGTTTGAGCTCGCTGCGAAAGTGAACTGTGGCCAAGAAGAACGCGTGCCTCAAGGGTGTCTGCCATACCGTAGGGCTCAGCACGGTCGAAGCCTACTGAGGCTATGGAGTGTGCGAAACACAATCCCGGAGCCCTGGAACGAAGGTAAAGAGTAGGTTTTAGAAGTCATTGGATGATTACACAAATAAAAAAACACAGTATTATATATCATACAAGATATAATTATGGCCATTTAAGTAAGTTTAACATGTATGATAAGTACATGCATTGACATCGAATCAAATATGTTTTGACCATTTTTTTGGCTAGTTTTCTACAAGTTTCGTCTTCACGACTTGATTCAGGTGTAAAAATACGGAAATAGGTCTACATGTCGAAACGGACATAGGTATAGGGCCCGTGGGGCAGACGAACAATTTTCTCGGTGAATCATTCGCCGTTGAAACGTTCTATCGGTGAAGTAATGAAAAGTGATTCGTGCTGTCAGTGAACGGACTGTCGGAGAAATGTTTTAAAATCGATCGTTTGGTGTTCCTACACTTCAATCTTTTTTAGTTTAGTTTCAGTTATTTGAAACTACTGTTACCTGTCGCATCAATCCCTGGCTAGCCCAGGCTCTCAGGCCGGTGGACTACTCTTCGTAGTGCGTGCTAGCCGTCAAGCATTAATCGTTTGACAGCTAAACTTAAATTCGTTGATTTTTCTGACTTCTCTCTGATTTTTTTAAGTTTTTCACCAGGTGCTATTCTTATTTGCATCTTCTGTGCATCCCATATCTTCAGCATTTTTGTCATAAGGAGAACGCGTGTGCACCTGTACCAGTTCGAAACTTCAAACTGAGCGAGTTGTATTGAAGTGCAGATTGTGTGATGTGTTTGCATGAGAATCGTTCGTTGTGCACCGAGCCCGCCGCTCGCCGCTCGCCGCTCGCCGGCACGCAACGGTACGGGAAGTCGCGTCCTTAACTCACAAACTGCCATTACAACGTAACGAAGTGCCGGCAAGGCGACAAGGCGAGTGCGCGCCGGCAGCGGCCGCGAGCGCCCGCGCGGCCGTTGCAAATGCTGACGAGTTGTTATTCCACAGGGCCCGCCCGGACTCGACGGCATGAAGGTAAGTCTACTGATTATACACATTTACGAATACGTTCAATTCAAATATGTAGGTACGTAAAATAATAGAAAACATCTGTAATCATTAGAGACAGCCGCCAATACCTTCAACTTGCAAGGGACACTATTGACCCCTACTTGTATGGTCTCCAAGTAAGAGATTAACTAAGGGCCTATTTCACCACCTATGATTAAGTTTCGAGTATCTTACTTGACAGATAATTTCATACAAATTCTGTCACATTTTTGAATTTATTCAGTGAGTAGTGTCTACTCGGACATTGTGAAACAGGCCCTAAGTATTCAATATTGTAATATTATACTTACCTACTAAACAAAATTTAAAATTGTTGATTGAATCTTGTAATAACAGTACTTTGGGTGAATTTTGCCTACTTTCAGATTGGGATATTAACCAGTCTTATTTTGAAATGTTGATATTCCACAATACATGTACACTGTTTTTTCAGTAATATACACATACCTACCTATTCTTGAAAAAACAGTTTGTAAATATCGACTATTCGTAAATCGCTATGTCTAAATGTCGGTTGACTTAACTGTCCACTCTGGTGTCTCCACGTCATCTCATTTAGCCGGAACATGTTCGCTGCGGGCACATGCTTCACCTAACGTCGCCATTTCGTTCAACCTCAATTCTATTCAAAATGTTTTATTTTTATTACATGGACGCTATTTATAAAACTTCAGCTAGTGCATAGTTCCAATTGTTCAGTTCTGAGCTTCTCGTATCTAGCTGTTTCCCGCCACCAATTTAGGTAATTTTTATCTTTTAACACTATGCCTTCAGGTCAATGATGTTTTAGTAAACAGATATGTTATGAGCGCGCAAAACGTGAAGACTAGAAAAGAACCCAATTGGGAAATATTGCTTTTAGTCTGAGCCACACACGCTTACGAGTGATACGGTGCGCGCTGCTACGTAACTACCATCCAAAATGCCATCGTGTGTGTTTAGAAAGTGTACGAATTACGATACGAAAGTTAATAAAACACACGGGATCACATACCACGCGTCAGTACGCAATATACTTCGATTTATTAATATATTTTAATTATTTTCCTAATATTCTGATATTTGGAGGTTAGAAAAAAGAAAGAAATGGAAAATACATTTTTTGTCATACGAACGACAAGGATGCGTGCACTCGGGACATAGAATAAAAATACAGATGGGAATAGTAGGCAGTAAAGTCATCTTTAGTCCAGTTCTAGTTTCCCTATTAGTAACTTTTCTTTATCATTTTGTTTGATATACTTAATTATAAATTAAACATGTCATATGTAGGAAAAGAAAATATAAATAGCTTATCGTTACCATAATATGTCACAGATCAGGCTTCAAGAATGGATTGTAATTGTTCGTAAGCAAAGAAATGAATCGTTAATATTACTTTACTGTGTGACAACAGCGCGTTTGAATATTTACCGTCTTTTCTTCGTAGGTCTCCAACAAATGAGATCCGGCTTCAGTGTTTATTCGTTGCATAGGCACAAATCCCGACTACACATTCTGTGCACGCGGTTTGTACCTTCTGCCTAGTAGTCTATGATGCCAACGTGCGGTGATTGGTGGCTCGAATAATGTTTGTTTACTTTTACACGCAATTGACAATATCTAGCTGTCACTTTTTTTCTTATTGGTTTGATCAAGCTATCCTTTTTCTATTCTTTTTACTTGTAGTGAAATGTAAAATGAATGAAAAGTATGCATGTGTGCTGCATCTCGGCGCGGAACACGTTTTTCTGTTGTTTTGTACGTGTATAACATATCTGTTTATTAGAATATCATTGCTTCAGGTACTCCAATGCCTTTCAACAAGAAAAAAAAACTGTATCATTATTTCCTTTATTAACTTTTTTTACATGTCTTTTTCATTTTTCAATATTTCTTTACAAAACAAATAAGTATAAAAAATACATTTAAAAATATAAAAAACAGTGTCCCACCGGTATCGGGAACAGGAACAGGTTCCAAGCTACCGGCAGTCAGAGCTTCAGGGAAAGGAGCCTCCTGACAATGCGAGCCGTGTCCAGAAGTACCGCTTTCTGAATCAAGTCCCTGATCTAGCTGCCTAACGAGAGCCTCCTAAGATGTTGGTCGAGGCTCTTGGCTATTAAACCATTAACGGACACGATTATCGGCACAATGATGGCTGAGTCCACTTCCCACATGTCGACAACCTCGCGAGCCAAGTCGATATATTTGATTTGTTTATCTTTTTCGGCTTTCACGAGGTTCTCGTCATGCGGGACGGTTATATCAACAATCATTGCACGCCTCTCAATTCGGTCCACCACCACTATATCAGGCTTGTTGGCTACAACAGTCCTGTCAGTGATGATGGACCGATCCCAGTACAAAATCACATGACCATTATCGAGAACTGGGTCGGGCCTGTAATATGGCACCTCCGATTTCACAAGAGAGTATTTCAAAGCAAGTTGCTGATGGATAATCCTGGCTACAAGATTGTGCCTATGCAAGTATTCCCCGTTAGCTAGACAAGAACAACCAGAGATAATGTGGCGGATTGTTTCACCCGGATAGTGACATGCCCAACAGATGTCAAACATACCGTCCTTCACAATAAATCTCCGGTAGTTATTTGTCATGATAACTTCGTCCATAATTGCACAGACAAAACCTTCGGTTTCCCCAAAGAGGTCACCGGAACGTAGCCAGGCTACGGACGCCTCTTGGTCCACATCGGGTCCATGAAGAGCCCGGTAGAAGCGTCCGTGGAGCTCCTTACTCTGCTACACTTCTCTGCGATCGTTAGTGTCAAGCACTACAGGTTTGCGCCAGTTCTCGTTAGCCAGGGAGAGCGGGGTGAGTCCTTTGTCTACTGCTACTACATCTCGATGCATACCCACGTCGGTAGCTAGGAAATATTCCCTGAGACTGCATACCTCGTGGTTGTGCAGGGTCTTAGCATTTAAAAATCCTCGACCTCCACACTTCCGCGGGATATACAGTCTCATCACCGACGATCGTGGGTGATGCATTCGGTATGCAGTCAGCAGTGTACGGATCCTCCTATCCAGGGCATCAAGTTCCGTTTGAGTCCATTTGAGTACGCCGAAAGAGGACATCAACACTGGCATGACCCAACCGTTGAAGGCACGCACCTTGTTTCCGCCTGAAAGTAGGCTATTGAAAACCTTTTTCAGGCGTCCAAAGAAACGTTCCTTCAGCGACTGCTTCATGTCGGTAATATTGATACCTAAAGCTTCCGACATACCCAAATACTTGTAGGTTTCGGTTGAATATTATTATTATTATAAAGTAAATACTTAACCGAATGCAGAAACAAAAACTAAAAAAAATGTCTAGTGGGTGGACTATGTTGTTAGAAATGTCAGAGTCGATGCTTTAATCGTAGAACTGGTAAACAAAAATATTAATGTATGAATTCGTATGATAAATATTGCTACGTTTAAAATGCGAGTAGATATCAAACTTACGATTTTGTTGATATCGTTATAATAATAATTGTGAAACTGGCGAGGCCTCCTGACAAGGTGGTCGTTACAGTCATTGTGAGTGAAACGATCAGGCCGCCGAGCCGGCCGCGGGGCGAGCAGTCACCGAGACTCGCTCTGGACGGAGCGCGTGCACTAGCTAGTGCCTGCACTGGACGCATTCACGGCTAATGATGATGTAAACGTTGCTTTGTTCATTAAGTCAACATTTTAAATTAATAACAAAATAAAAGTGCTTAACCTTTATATTACGACTTTCAAAATTTTATTCGAAATGGATATAACATCGGATATTAATGACGATAGCTTGGAGGTTAGTGTACCGCAGTAGTAGGTCCCGGCGAGGCGGAGCAGCGCGCTAATGTTGTGTCTGTGCAGGGCGCGCAGGGCGAGCCGGGCTCCAAGGGCGAGCGCGGCGACCCGGGACTGCCCGTACGTACTCGCTCCCACACATTCTGTCTTACTACATCTTCATCTTGGCAACTCACAACATTGTTATATTCACTGATACTCGCTCAATACTATTTCAGGGAACCGACGGCATTCCTGGACAAGAGGTTAGTTATTCTGCAGACTTTGTGGCCACATTTTGCTAATAATGTTATATTTATTGGGAAATACTGTTATGCTGACGTCGTGATGATAGTGACTGACTTCGGTGTGACATATTTCCAGCCTTAATGAGATGATAATCGTTTATTTTCGCTCGCTAGGGCCCCAAGGGTGACAAGGGCTACAAAGGAGAACCCGTAAGTGGCGCATGTCCATCGCTCAGCGCTCGCGCGGCAGCCCGCATGCGGCCGCGCGCCCTAACCCGCGCATCCCGCATGCCACTAACTGCGTAGAGCGCATGAGCGCGGTGCAGGTGTACTACGAACTGCTTGCTCGCACGCGGAGCACGCTCGCGCGGCGGCTCGTGCCCGGAGATATTACAGTGTGCACCAACTCCGCAGGGTCCGCTGGGCAAGCGCGGGCGCAAGGGCGACAAGGGGGACAAGGGCGAGCAGGGCGTGCCCGGCCTGGACGCGCCGTGCCCGCTGGGGCCCGACGGCCTGCCGCTGCCGGGCTGCGGCTGGAGACCCACCAAGGTGCGTGCGCCCCTCGCGGCCCGCGCGCGCCGCCGGCACCAGCGTGAGCGCGGCTCGCGGTGACAGTATGGTTGTTACTACCTAGCCGCTCGCCTGCGCTGGCAGCACTAACCCCCACTAACAGCGTGCTCGTGTGGCTGGTGGCGGTACTGTACGGTGTGCATGCGTGCAGCAGCAGGAGGCGCCGGCGGCGCAGGCGGAGCCGGGCGCGGCGCCCGACGAGTCGGAGGAGGAGGAGGGCGGCGACGGCGCGGACGAGTACGAGGGCCGCGACGACGAGCTGGACGCGCCGCGCGACTACGACGACTACACCGACAACGCGCACCACTCGCACCACCACGACTGACCTGCACCCCCGCCCCCCCTCCGTCACACCCGTCACCCCGCACCCTCCCTCCGCTCGCGCTACAACCGCCTCGATCGTTCTATCTATAACCAGTTGAGTGAATTTTTCGCGTGAGCATCTTTTATCATTTCCTAGAAGGTATTTCAGTAATAGTTTTAGTAATATCAAATAACTTTGCCAAAGTATTAGCGAGTGGACATGAGGGTCGCCCCTCTCCCGTATCCTCCTCCCCCCCCCCCTGCTCAACTGCTGCACTAACTGCTAACTAACTGACCGGTGGCGGTATCTCGAGTGAGTTGCATTTTAATATTTTACTAACCTTATAAAAAGACGCTTGCTTTAATGTTAATCTTTCAGTATACTTACAGATCATTCAATACTTGTACTTACATTTTGAAAAGTCACTTTGCATAAGTTTACACGCCGCTTATTAACAAAGCGGTAAATGGACTTGAAGGAAAACAAGTCGAGTTTTTATTTGAGTTGAGAGTTTTTGTGGTATTATTATTATCTTGTTAGTAAATAATCATAAAATATACTTTAAGTAAAGCGTAACTAGTCCAGAACTATGTTGCCAGGCCTGATGTTAACATCTGTTTGATGTAATGGCAAAGTCTTTAAAATGTGACTGTGTTTACTTTGATTGATTGAAGAATATTTATGTTTCAAGAAATGCTTAGAATATACGTGTCTCTAAATAAACCGCTGAATTCGAGCAAACTTTTATATCAAGTATAAGTTTTACCAGATGGATTCGCCTCGGCACTCGACAGCCGCAAGCGCAGCGCGTGGGGCGCACGCGGGCGCGGGATAAGACACGCTAAGGAGATGAAAGTTTCATCCTAATTTAAGACTTGTACTTAGGAGTAAAGATTTGGCCGAATTCGCCCTAATTAGTAAGACAGAGCGATTGCGTCTGCGTGTACATACTAGATATCAATGTTAACTAGTTACGAGGTTTTGTATTCTAAGTAACGTGATCATTTCTATAAGTTCTATTTATTCGCTAGTTGTACGTAGTATTAAGTGGTACCTTTAGTTTAGTAGTGTCAGTCCAACTAGTAGTAGATACTATGTACTTGCAGTACAAAATGTAGTAATATAATAAGTGCGTCCGTACCGACGAGTCTAGATAACGTTAGATTTTAAACGAAGACTTAATAACTTGTATAGACTATTTAGTTTTATGATTACATTACGTTTAGAGATGAGTGTTGCACACAGGCGACTCAGGTGGCTGCTCAGAGCAGACGTCACCACCACTCGTGTGAGCGGTGAGCGCGGCTCAGCTCGCACCGAGTCACCGTCCGCTGCGGCGCGCCGGGACTCTGACGTCACTGCTGCACGCTCGCTCCACTTCAGTGCAGCTGCTTCAGTGCTGTTAGATTCAATACAACATTGGATTGGAATACTGTCTCGATGCTGGCTCTATCCTCTTACAGCGGGTTGTGAGGCAGGGAGACGTCATCTCTCCGTAATTGTTCACGGCCGCATTGGAGGATGTCTTCAAGGTACTGGAATGGAGAGAGCGAGGCATTAATGCCAACTGCGAGTACATCACTCACCTTCGATTTGCCAACGACATAGTAGTCATGGCTGAGATTACCGAGGAGCTCAGTACAATGCTCGGTGATCTCAGTAGGGCTTCCGAAAGAGTGGGACTCAAAATGAACATGGACAAAACCAAAGTCTTGGTAAACATCCATGTAGCACCCACTCCTATCAAGATTGGAGACTCGAAGTTGTGGACGACTACGTCTACCTAGGACAGACGTTCCAGTTGGGTAGATCTAATTTCTAGAAAGAGATAAATCGTCGAATCCAACTCGGCTGGGCAGCGTTCAGGAAGCTGCACGGTATCTTCTCTTCCAACTTACCGCAGTGTCTCAAGACAAAAGTCTATGACCAGTGTGTGTTGCCAGTGATGACATATGGCTCGGAAACGTGGTCGCTAACAATGGGCCTCATCAGAAGGCTTAAAGTCACCCAAAGAGCAATGGAAAGGGCTATGCTCGGAGTTTCCTTGCGCAATCACATCAGAAATGAAGATCCGCAAGAGAACTGAAGTTACCGAAATACCGACATAGCCCGAAGAATCGCCAAACTTAAGTGGCAGTGGGCAGGGCACATTGCTCGTAGAACAGATGGTCGATGGGGGCGGAAAGTTCTAGAGTGGCGGCCACGTACCGGATGGCGCAACGTTGGAAGGCCTCCCACAAGGTGGCCCGACGACCTGGTGAGGTTAGCGGGTATCCGACAAATGCGAGACGCACATGACCGGTCGCTGTGGCGACGCTTGGGGGAGGCCTCTGTCCAGCAGTGCACGTCTTTCGGCTGAGATGATGATGATGATGATGACTGTCTCGATATAAATCCGTAGTCAGTGTTTATTGGGAGGCGCAGCGCCAGCAGACACTTACGTAGTTATGTGCACGTGTGACACGTCCAGGTCCCGGAGTAGGCCGCCATCGCCACGAGCGCTCCTGTTATATGAATACTGCTTCAGTGGCGTCCTCGTGTGTATTTGGGTATTTTATAATAATCGCCTGTATATAACCATTTGTTTGCGGTGCGGCCGTGTGCGTCGACCGGGCGGTCTGCGGGGCGGCCTGTGGGACGGTCTGCGGGGCGGCCTGTGGGACGGTCTGCGGGGCGGCCTGTGGGACGGTCTGCGGGGCGGCCTGTGGGACGGTCTGCGGTGCGGCCTGTGGGACGGTCAGCGGGACGGCCTGTGGAACGGTCTGCGGGGCGGCCTGTGGGACGGTCAGCGGGGCGCGTCGCCCGGACGCGCGTACCGGCGCGCGTTTCGCATGTACATACACTATGCTAAGTTATAAATATTATGAATTGTTCAAAAGTGTATGTAACGTATGTGCGGCCTTTAGGAAAAATATGTATGTGTGTCTTATATCATAGTTGTCACCATTACGACATATTAAAACATTTATTTTTTGTTATACTTATCATACATATTTTGTAAAAGGATAAGTTTAGGAAAGTTAAATTGATAAAGTCGAGCGATAACTTGTAACTGTCAGTGCAATCAATAACCCTGTTACTGTTTACTGCTCTTCATTACACGCAGGCTTCGAACACACACACAAAAGGCAACTTTATTTTACACTAAGTACTCACAGTTACAGGCATTTCATTTTTTTCATTTCATTTGAATTTCGATTTTTTAGTTCCGTAGTACGAAGTAAAAAATCGAAATTGCTTTTCAGTGAGTACGTGTGCAGTAGGTACGAAACTTTAACGTGGGTGTGCGAGTACCTACCTACTTATTTTAAATAATATTTACCAGTAGGTACCTCCGATGTAGAAGACTACCTACAGTCCGGCGCACTGCCCCTGCCGCCCACAGCCAGCGTGCTCGCGACGCGCTCGATGCGCTGCTAGACACAGATCTTGATATGTTTGCGGAAGAATAGAAGACGGTTCTGTCAGAATCTACGAAATTTAGTGAGATGAATGTATCACTGTGTGTTAGATTACTTACATTAAACAGGCCCTCCTGCACGACTTATAACTTGTCTGTTTTTAATGTTTGTTTTATATTTTATTCAATATTTATTTGCTATATAATTATTAAGAAATTCACTTCAATTAGTAAGTTGATCTGTTTCCGTGTTGTATTGTTATCAGATTCAGGTACGGTTGTCATCTATTTGTGTTTGTTTTCCCTCTCGCGACGGGTCACCTGGATGAAGTCTACGCTCTACCGTGTCCTCCAGTAGCTTGGACTCTGACCCCGATCCCTGTGGGGTGCTATGGCTGTATATTTCAAATGTTATATTTTAATTTTTAATCGTTTTTTAAATAAAATGTATGTGTAGATTAAACTAATAAACCCTATATTAATGAGTACTCTTATGCATTTACTATTATTATCACAAATATTAGCTTGAACTCAGCTAAATAGTCAAATATTACAGCAATTCTCGTACTCACATTTTCAGAATCAATTCACAAATATGGTGAAAACCGTATCAAAACCGTAGTTGAGAATATGTAATGTCACAGAGCCAGCGACTTGCTCTTATACTGTGTGTCTACGGGGTGTGTAACGATTGACATAACAACAAAATATCTAACGTTCACTTGACATAATTTCAGTTAACATAATTTTGTTTAACATAACGATCAGTTGATATAATGAATTGTTGATATAATTTCATTTTACCTAATTTCATGTAACATAATGAACATTTCCTATAATGCACATTTCACATAATATTCATTTAGCATATTATTCATTTTCTATAATATTCATAATCTCTAAGTAACTTTTAATATAATTTAGAAAGTCACACCTGCTGCCCTCAACTATTGTTACCAGGAGAAACTGGATGCAGTCTGGACGTTAGGGCACTCCGACTCGGATAGGTTAGGTTAGAAGGGGATGGCGGGGTCGTGTGAGCGAGCGAAGCGAGCGAATAGACTCCGCCATCCCTTTCGTGTTTTTTTTTATAAACCACCCAGAAGTAGGAGCCCCGCAAAGCGGGGCTCCGTCGACCAAGCCCACCCTCGACCATGCATAGAATATTACCATGCCATTTGAGTTAGGCTAGAACTTCTTCTTCTTCTTCTTATCGTGTCGATGTCTTGAACTAATTTTTTTCCGACCAGTATTTAGCAACTCGTACGGCTCTATCATTGGCCTCGCATAGACACAGTGCCGGTGTGGAGCCGCTACGCAAGACATGCGACACTTGCTGAGCTGCCCATCCTGCACAACCACCTGTACTTTTCGGGATCTGTGCGAGGCTAGAACTGTGCCCATTAAACATTTTTAGGTCAAAAGAATATTAGGTCAAATGAACGTTATATTAAAAGAATATTATACATATTGAAAATTATATAAAATGAACGTTATACTAAATATTATTATTTTAAATGAATATTATATGATATGAAACATTAGGTCATATGAATTTATGTCATTTGATATTATGTCATATGAACGTTAGTTCAAGTAAAATTAGAGCATTTGTTATTATGCCAAACATTACACACCCGTGTCTACGTACATGTGCCACGAGTTTTGTAAAGTTCCACTTTTTTTTAATTTGACGTTTGCATTCTGTCGCCATTATGAATAACGCCAAAGTCAATATGTACAACGTCTAGCGTGGCGATAAGCACCAACACGCTAACTATGACGTCGCTGCGGCGGCGCTGCTCTACAACTCACGCCAATAGAAGCGTTCCAATGATATGCAGCAATGAGCTAAACTTGAATGTGTGCACGTTGCACCGCGAACCACATCGCCTGACTCTAATCATGGCCGGGTTCATTCAACATTTATGCATGTCAAATGAAAAAGACACACCTCAGGGTTCTTTTCTTACCAATTTGGGTACGGAACCATAAAAACTGTAGTAACTCAAAATGTAGGCAGGTATGTATATAGGTAAGTAAGCATGGTCTATAAGTTTTATGAGTATTGTAAAGTAAGTAATGTAAGTTGTAACATAGTTCGTCGACTGAATCGAGTGTTGATATTAGTATAATAAGTAAATTGTTACGATAAGGAAACTTTATTTTTATCAATCAATTCAAATGTACACATTGAGAAACAACTCTGTAAAATACCTGAATAATATTATGAGTAAAAACTGTGAACAAAATATAAAATGATCAAGAAGCTTCTTAAGAGTGCCTTTCATTTCCAACTGTACCAGCTTGTGTGAGGCCACCGCGCCGCGTGCGGCCGAGCTGAACCCCGTGACAGCTCACAAGTAAACTGTAGTCAGTACAAGCCAACACACTTACAGCATCTTGCCTGTACTTGAGTCTTGACGGAGACGTCACGTGAGTAGCGAGTGTCAGCAGATACCTATACCTACTCGCTCCACACAAATCTAAATAATTATTCGCTTACACTCGCTACTCGCTGGGGGTCAACACTATTTAGAAAGACATAATCAATAATCTTCTCTGCATCACCCAGTGGTAGAAAATGCCTAAAGCATTAAGTCCACATCTGTACATTTTTGTGGGTAAAGTTTTACATAGATTACATACGCCACGGCGCGCAGCGGCGGCGTCAGTGATTTTAGAAAACGATAGTTGGTCATTTCGTTAACAGTTGTCAAAATTGAAAATTTGCTCATTTATAAACATAAAACTACAGGATGTACCACCAGGTGGGATTGCATTCAAGCACTAGTTTATGGTCTATATAAAAAAAAAAATGTAGCAATGACTATTGTAGAAAAAATGAGGTACATTTCATTCTATAGTTTTGAACGATGTAAACTTGGCTACGATTTTCTATTCGTTTGTTCTGACCATGCTTTCTCTAGCGTCAACGATTGCAGATTATCAACTTGTTGCCTGCTTGACTGGAAAGCAGTTTACTGCCGTGAATTTCAAATGACGTACTGGAAACCATTGAAGGCAATTATCCCTTGCAGCCCAATCCAGCGCTAGATCACTCGCTAGAATGCTGAGCAGGAATAATGTAAACCGGACGCAAGTTTAGTCACTGCTGTACCACACAATAAACAAATTTGCTTTTATCTCGGTGTGGGCAAATCCCAGTGCGTCGAGTGAAGCCGCGGGCGCGTGGGTCGAGGAGCGCGACCGGCGACCCACGCAGCCTGATACTGCGACTGCTATCGTCCAGTAGGCACCTACGAACGCTCCTAACGATAACACGTCAATTCTACGATAATGCCTACGAATTCACATTACTTTCAGTAAGTAAACAATATTTCATAAAAATAAATGTAAAATGTTCATGGCATTCTAAATCCGGCTTGATTGGAAGCCGACCCCAATATAGTTGGGAAAAGACTAGGTAGATGATGATGATGAATAGTTTTTAAGATAGTGACTTATACATGATGAATTTCTTCGACGTCTAAAATAAGTTTTCTACAATTAGGTTCCGGTACGCATGAGGAATGATGTTATGATAGACCAAGTAATGGCAAAAAATATTGATTTTATTCCTTTATTGTGTTAAATACGGATCTACCTATGTCTAGTAGGTAGGTAATATCACTACTTCTAAACCATTGTTAAGAACCAGATGTTGTTGTAGAATTGATAAACACCAACCAAACTAAAAAGTGGATTTGAATAATCCACTTATTAGTTTGGTTGGTGTTTGTTATTTTGATTAAAATCCAAAAAAAACTGGGCAAGTGCGAGTCCGACTCCCGCCCTGAGGGTTCCGTACAAACTTACCTACCTATGAAAACAGTTCGATTCTCGAATCGAGCCTTGAAGATTTTTTTTTTCTTGTGACATACATCTACAAATTTTCAGTTTTCAGACTTTTCCCTATATTTGTGCTATAATACCTTGCCTCGTGCCAAATTTCAAGATTCTATGTCAACGGAAAATACCCTATGAATTTTGATTCCTTTAATAGTGTCGAAATGTACACGCGGCGGCGGAGATTGGGTAGCAGGTCATAAATGTGTGCGTGAACGCTACCGCGTGAAACACAACAGGTATTATCGTTGTGTGCTACAAAGTAACTCGTCGTTTCTACACTCACACTCTTGCAAAAAAGCAAGCCGTACACAACTATGAAAGTACAGCAAAAATTGACTACTGCTGTTATCGGCGCCATGGCGCAATGCGTATGATACGTGACTGACGAGTAAGAGGTCCCCAGTTCGATTCCAATCGTCTGGTGTAACAGAAAGTTTGCTTGTTTTTATTTTCTATTTGACCCTTTTTTTTAATAGTAATGTTATAGTTACTCTCATAATAATTAAAATATTTTGAAAATATTGTGACAAATAAAACTGCGATAATGATCCAACTATGTTTATTACAGCTTATTAATTACATGGATTAAACGGAATGGTCACAATTAACGAATCTGTTCATGATTATCCTTAATACAATATATAAAGTGAAAATATTCTAAGTCAGACAAGGATGGACGTCACTGATTTTTAAGTTTTTTATTAGTGACATAAATCAACATGTTATCAAGAATGAATTATGATAGATATCGCAACTCTTGATCTCAATAACAATAACATCATGTCACATAATACAACAACAGTATAATTACCTACAGCTTACTTCTTAGTCTTTTTTTTTTACTTATCAAAGTTATCAATCAACATGTTTTAAAAAATGAACTATGATAGGTATCGTAACTCTTGATGTCCAAGTAACCTTGACTGGTATTGCGACCTCCTACCTCCAATAACTCACCGGGACCCATCGATTTTGGACCCGGACGTTTGGCATCGCTTGTCCCTTCAGCTGCATGTCTATGCACCCAAAACTGCACAGTTTTGCTCTGTGAACAATCACAAAATTACGTTAAAACCTAACAAATATCAACAATGTTAAATTATTTTGCATTATGTTAAGTTTGGATTTGTTACTTACCGGTAGCATTAGTCTCCTTGAAATTTCACTTATGGATACATTTTGTTTATATAATACTACTATCTCAGCCCTCAAAAGTGTAGACAAATAAGACATGTTAATTATTACTTGTAAAAAGTATCACTTTCCACAACGATTAATTATTTTTTGGTTTCGGAGTAAGTAGAACACACGATCGTGATAGGCAAAAGCGTTATGCCAGGTTAACTTATTATCCGACTCATTTCTTAGAAAAAAACTAATAAAGTGGGTAGATGATAATATTCATACACTTAGTTTTTAATTACTCAGATACCCGCGAAACGAGACACGATCTAGTATAACAATAACAGCGCGGTCTCATAGGACCGGTTGGGGATTCAAACGCTAAAGCAAATATTCTAAGTTTTAGTTTTATTAAACTTCGTTATCATTAAACTACAATAAAGTAGAAAAAAATGTTTTGTCTAGCATGGCAAGGATCGAACTCGATACACCTTTAACGGCAAGCAAGCACTTAATAATCAGTGCTAAATT
This sequence comes from Mythimna separata, assembly GCA_030763345.1. Taxonomy (NCBI): domain Eukaryota; kingdom Metazoa; phylum Arthropoda; class Insecta; order Lepidoptera; family Noctuidae; genus Mythimna; species Mythimna separata. Next base: position 30,449,458 of record CM061168.1, read on the forward strand.
ACCATTTAATGAATGAAGCGAATTTGTTTATCTGATTCGTAGCAAACACATATACAAATATGTGTGTGTGTATATCGAGTAGTAAACAAGTTTTATTTTGTTTACGAGTTGAGCTGTAGACATAATATTACTTGAATAGGTGAATTGGTTGGTGGTATGGTTTTACTTTATTTTTGATTTATAATACCCACAGCTACTTGATTATTGTGAACATTATTACTGATTACCTACCCATATCATAAAAATATACTTTCCAAAGATTAAGTGTAAGTGTTTGATGTTATTTTAAATAACTATAATAATTTCATAAGTGAATGTTTGCGAAAATAAAAAAAAAGTGGACAATGAAAGTATTGTCAACTAACAATAATTATTATAGCTGGTTTCGCCATCGGTGGTCATCTATTTTTTATATTTTTAAATGTTTTTTGTTATTGTTTTTGTAAGAAATATTTAAAAATATATTTAATATGCATTTAAAAAGTAAATAAAGAAATTATAATAATAACGTATCTATTATTATATTACGTAAATAATATATGTATTATATATATATTATAAAATTATTTATATTACAAGTTATATACAAAAATTTCGTTAATTAATTTCGTAAATATACATAGTTTATATGTATAAAATTACAAAATTATATTTATCAGACGATAGGAATCGAACTTGGGACCTCTTACTCGTCAGACATGTATCATACGCATTGCGCCATGGCGCCGTTAACAACAGGGGCCAATTTCGTCTACTGTTTTGGAGATGAATAAAATACTTCTTCGATAGAATTTAGGCGTATAATCATGAGAATATAGTTTTTACAAAATTGCGTGTGCGTTTCGTTTACCGGTATAATGGCGGAATGACAGTGGCGGCGCGCGCGTAAGAAAACGGAACTAAGCCCCGCACTTCCCCTCTGGGCCGACCAATCGTAGCAGCTCGATGGGATGACGATGCGCAGACGAGTTAATTTGTAGCACACAACGATAATACCTGTTGTGTTTCACGCGGTAGCGTTAATGCACACATTTATAATTTTTGTGTGTGGTGCTACGCGAATTTAGTAAGAGAGTGTACGTTTTTTGCAACATAAACGGGCGTAGGTATCTTTTTTCCGTCAACTTACAAGTTTGATTTTTGCACAGCTTCAAGGGGCCGCGGATCTTAGTATATAGTTTTAATTTCAACTTGATACCTTTACGCGTTCCCGAGACAAAGGGTCTTGACAGACAGACGGACAACAAAGTGATCCTATAAGGGTTCCGTTTTATCCTTTTGAGGTAGGTACGGAACCCTAAAAAGAGAAATTTATTTTTCAACACACAAGTTGCACGAAAGTGACTCTAATCGCACTGCACTTAGATATATAATGGCGCCTGTTACCAAACTGTTACCTACACGCTAGTGATATTGGCGGACAGAGCTCTGGCGGGATCTCATGGTGGAATGGCGACTGCGACTGTGGCAACCCACGCCATCATCGTGGTGGTAAGTCCCCTCTTTAAGGAGTTGCTGGAACAGCAACTCAGCGTCCTCACCTTCCGCATGACGCAGGTCCTCACCGGTCATGGCAAGTTCGGGAGGTTCCTGTACCGGATTCGTGCGGAAGAAATGCCCGAGTGTCACCATTGTGATGACCACCCGGAGGACATGGTGGAGCATACGGTGGAGGTGTGTCCCGCTTGGGTGGAGCATCGCCGTGTCTTCGTGGGGGTGATTGACAGACCAACCTTGGCAAGCGTTGCTTAACCTTGAAGATCGACCTGTGCGGCTAATAACAGCCGCTAGCCACGAGCTCCTCAAATACAATGATTTATTTTACTCTTTCACACTTAGTGAAAGAGTAAAATAAACTTATGATCACGAACTTTCACCTTCCTCATATTAGTGTTTTGAGTTACGCGGGCCAGTGTTGCAATTTCAATAAACAGAAGGTGTGTTTAAAATACTACTTTACTATAACCTCCTCCTTTTTAAAGGTAAATAAGCAAAGTGAATGTAAAATTACTTAGGACATCACTTTAAGCTTTACATATATACATTATTTTGGCTAATATTATATAATGCTGATCAGTTCACAACAGATATTACATGTGGCAACACTCAATGTCACTTGCGCAAGCGCACGCGGCCGCGGCGCGGCTGTCTGACGCACAGCGATGTCATCCGTAATATAAACAAGTAGTTGTAGCGAGCGCTCGGCTTACGTAGGTACCTATAGCTTTGAGTTTCGTTTGGGGTTTTCCTTAATTTTTTCCTCATACCAATTCCGATAAATGGAACATAACGCAGATTATTGTGAAGTGAATAAACGAGAAGAGCGGCTGAAGTTAAAACTTGTGCGTTAATTGTGATAAATAAACACTAAAAGTGCTCGAAGACGATCTACGGAACAGAACGTGTTTATATTTAGAGTAGAACACGCCCAGACGAGGTCCTGTGACAAGTGTGTCGTGTCAAATCGGCCAGTTTCGGTTTTGCACTGTCCTAGTATAGTCCGAATAATATACACATTATTAGTATTAAAAGTATACATAAAGTTAAGTTATAAAATGTCAATTTCATAGATTTTGGTTCGTATGGTGTGGCTATGAAAAAAAGTGTGCATTCTTCACAATCAACCAATAAAGCGTCGAGCGGTGATACTATCACTCGGACACTTTACGAATAGTCCGATTGTCCAATGAAGGTTGTAGTTCGGCAATGTTAGATTGCGTAGAGATTCGAGCACCGTCACGTATTAGTAGCCATTAGTAGTCGTAGACGAGCGGAGAGCGCGATGAGTGCGCGCATGTAGCAGCGGAGCATGGCGCGCTGGCGACTGGCGCTGGCGCTGGCGGCGCTGGCGGCGGCGAGCGCGGCGCGGCCGGCCCCGCCGCGCTGCCCGCCCGCCGCGGCGCCGCGCTGCGTGCCCGGCAGGGGCGACGAGCGCCTGGCCGAGTACAACTACTCTGTGGACGGTAAGCGCAGCACCGTCACATGTTGACGTATGTAGGAGTGGGCACGGCGCGCTGGCGGCGGTGCTGCCGGGCCCGCCGCGCTGCGTGCCCGCCGCGGCGCCGCGCTGCGTGCCCGGCAGGGGCGACGCGCGCCTCGCCGAGTACAACTACTCTGTGGACGGTAAGCGCAGCACCGTCACATGTTGACGTATGTAGGAGTGGGCACGGCGCGCTGGCGGCGGTGCTGCCGGGCCCGCCGCGCTGCGTGCCCGCCGCGGCGCCGCGCTGCGTGCCCGGCAGGGGCGACGCGCGCCTCGCCGAGTACAACTACTCTGTGGACGGTAAGCGCAGCACCGTCACATGTTGACGTATGTAGGAGTGGGCACGGCGCGCTGGCGGCGGTGCTGCCGGGCCCGCCGCGCTGCGTGCCCGGCAGGGGCGACGAGCGCCTCGCCGAGTACAACTACTCTGTGGACGGTAAGCGCAGCACCGTCACATGTTGACGTATGTAGGAGTGGGCACGGCGCGCTGGCGGCGGTGCTGACGGGCCCGCCGCGCTGCGTGCCCGGCAGGGGCGACGAGCGCCTCGCCGAGTACAACTACTCTGTGGACGGTAAGCGCAGCACCGTCACATGTTGACGTATGTAGGAGTGGGCACGGCGCGCTGGCGGCGGTGCTGCCGGGCCCGCCGCGCTGCGTGCCCGGCAGGGGCGACGAGCGCCTCGCCGAGTACAACTACTCTGTGGACGGTAAGCGCAGCACCGTCACATGTTGACGTATGTAGGAGTGGGCACGGCGCGCTGGCGCCGAAAAGAATGAAATTGGCAAAAAATATTTACTTTTTGAGTCAGTTTGCTTTCGAATACTCCTCACACAACCACTTTGCACGCGATCGCCACGCAACCTAGTGGGCAGGAACGGAACGTAAATACCTCTCTTTCACTCATATTAGTGTGGTTTGGAAATGTCGCATTTTCGAGATTCGGCGGTGGTTCAATGTAGCTGCCTGGTTCAATGTGAGACACCCGACCCTATACCAATTGGTCATACAGTTTCGGAGATAATATAAAATTACTTAAGGGGGATGTTCCAGCTTAGCCCGCGAAATTCAAATTTTCTTACGTTTTTTGCAATTTGAAAGCCAGCGATAAGTTGTATAAAGTTAAAAATACTTAAGTGGTTGTAAAACGTAACTAGTTACATAATTATAAACATAAAAATCATCAATACAAGCCTCCAAGCTCACTTAGTTGCAAGAACGTTTTTGACCTCGAAAAAATCGTTCCTACACTTAGGTGAGCTTACGTATTAGATCCATAGTATTCATTTGCGCGGCGATGTCTGAGACACGGTGTATAATTTTGAAGTATTAGTTACCGTATATTAACCAATCTGTTCGATTCCATTGGATGGAACAAAAATTTTTTTAACTTTTCTCTCGTCAACGATATACGAGTAGGAGATTTTGATTCCCCTTGAGAATCAGTTTTACAAAATTCCGTGAAGCTGTCGACATTCACTTTTTTTTTATTTGAACAGGTATGCAGTTGAAGATTGAATACACCGACGGCCAGCACTTCTTATTAGTATGTTCACAAAACCTCACGCTCGACAACTCAGCCATGCCGCGCTTCGAGTCACCGCTGCGCGTCAGCAGAGCACAGCTGAGAGACTGCCCCGCGCCGCGGGACTCGTACGACGCCGCGCTGCAGCGCCTCAACGTGGTGGTGATGCACCGGCTGAAGCTGTCGGGCGCCGGGCGGCTGGCGCCCACGCAGCTGGGCGCGCTCGGCGTCGTGCACGAGCTCGAGGTCATCGGGGCCGAGCTGGCGCCGGGCACGCTGGCCGCGCCCGCCGGCCTGCGCAAGCTCATCCTCGACCGGGTGCGCCTGCCGCCCGGCGAGCTGCGCCTGCTGCCGACTAGCCTCGAGCTCCTGCAGCTCATTCGCGTGGGCGCCAACGTGACGCGGGAAGTGCTGGAGCGGCTACCCAAGCTCGTCAAGGTCACCATGCGCGACTCCACGAACGTGAGCGTGACTCCGGCGGGCGCGATGAGTGAACTGGCAGTAGAGGTGATGGGGGTGCGCGTCCCTAGCGAGCTGACGCTGGCGCTGCACACACTCACGATCGTCGGCTGGGGCGACCGGCGGCCCGCGCCCTGGACGTCGTGCGGCCTGCACTCGCTCGTCTTGGCCGGTCCGGCGACCGAGGAGCTGCCGGCGCGCTGGGTGAGCGGCTGCACAGAGCTGAGAGTGCTGAGTGTGACAGAGGGCACACAGCTGGGCGGGCTGCACGCGACGTCGCTGCGCGGCGCGCGCAACCTGCAGGAGCTGCACTTGAAGTCGTGCGCGCTGACGGCGCTGCCCGAGGGGCTGCTGGACGACGCGGAGCAGCTGCGCGTGCTCGACTTGTCTTCCAACCATCTAAAGGAGTTGCCAAAGTGAGCGTCACTTTCATATGTTCGTAGCGCACGCATTACTACTATAGTAAACTGTAACTTGGTTTCATTCGCAGTGGCCTGTTCGTGCGGACGCATTCTCTGCACACGTTGATACTGGCCAGCAACAACCTGACGAAGGACGTGTTTCCGGCGGTGAATGCGGTGAAGTCGCTCAGCGTGCTGGACTTGAGCATGAACGAGCTGGGGGACTCGTGCGATGGCCATACAGAGCACGCGCGCTCCTCGGCAGAGGCAGAGGTTGACACTATTGTGACAGGTCAAATTATTTAATTCACTTATTCCATTAAAATAAACTTTGAACATCCAAGACAACAACCATAAAAGTAACCAGCTAACTATAAAATCTTACGGTCAGTTTTTTCATCAAAGGTAACAGCCAAAGTAACAACATAAAGTAATAATAACGGTTAAATTCGTTTCTTCACAATTTTAACCGTTGGTTTGACTGTTACTTTAGCCCTTAACCTGTACCGCTCATTGAGGGGCTGTTAAAGCTATAGTCACTGTCATTTTGACAAAATTGTATTGACTTCACTGCGTTCATTATGGATGCGTTCAAACTGATTTTATTTAAAAAATAATATGTTTTTAAAGAAATAGGGTAAAGGCGAGAATAAATGCCCCGGTGGCATAGATGCCTCGTTATCAAAAAACAATTCGACAGTCTCGAAATGTACGTTTTTTGCAGTATAAACGGACGAATCTTTTTTTCCCGTCACTTTACCAATTGAATTGAAAATTGATTTTTGCACAGCTACAAGGGACCACGGACCCAATTATATGGTGTTAATTTCAACTCAATACCTCTAACTTACCTATGAATAAAGTTCAATTCTCGAATCGAGCGTTGAAGATTTTTCAAAAAAATAATTCTTGTGACGTAACAACAAATTTTCAGTTTTCAGACTTTTGCCTATATGAGTGCTATAAAACGTTGCTTCATGCCAAATTTCAAGATTCTAGGTCGACTGGAAGTACCCTTTAGGTTTTGATTCCCTTGCGAGTACTTGCGAGTTTCAAAATATGCAGCTTAAATTGCTGTTTCTTTTGATTGCGTTGACATAGAAGTTTGATTTTGTTACAGCTTAAAGGTATTATAGACTTGAGTATTTGGTATGAATTTCAATTTAATACCTCTACGCGTTTATGAGGAAATGGGTAGTAAGTTTAAAATTATTAAAAAAATATATATTATGTGATGTAACTAAAAATTTATGGTTTTCGTAATTTTTCCTTTATCTATGCTATAAGACGTTGCTTCGTACCAAATTTCAAGATTCTGAGTTCACGGGAAGCACCCTGTAGGTTTTGATTCCCTTGCAAGTGTCGAAAATTTGCGGCATAAACGGCTGTATCTTTTGATTGCGTTGGCTTAGAAGTTTGATTTTTTCATAGCTTCAAGGGACAGTAGACCTGAGTAATTGATATAAATTTCAACTTCATACCTCCACGCGTTCCTGAGAAAAAGGGTCTTGACAGACGGACGGACAGACGGACAACAAAGTGATCCTATAAGGGTTCCGTTTTTTCCTTTTGAGGTACGGAACCCTAATGACTAACGGAAAAGGAACTCTCAGTGCGCGAGTCCGACTCACACTTGCCCGGTTTTTTTTTATTTTTAACTAGCTGTCCCCTGCGGTTTCACCCGCATTTTTCGTTACTGCTTCGCTCCCGTGAGTCGTAGCGTGATGGTATATAGCCTATAGCATTCCCCGATAAATGGGCTATCTAACACTGAAATAATTTTTCAAATCGGATCAGTAGTTCCAGAGATTACCCCCTACATACAAACTTACAAACCTACAAACTTACAAACTTACAAATTTTACCTCTTTATAATATTAGTATAGATATGTACGATTGTAGCAGAACCATGCCACGAAAATATAAAAGAAACGAAGGAGCTACACGAACTCGCTAGCATTAGCATTATCAGCCTTGTAATAATCCTACTGTTGGGACTCAATTAGTCTGCTCTCTAGGAGAGGGATGGGCCATAATCCACCAGGTGGACGTGGGCCCGGGGTGGACTGGTGGATGAGAGTATGTTCGAGTTAGAGTATGGAATACAAAGCAATTACAGTCAGCTTTCGAGGAAATGGACAGAAATACCATGGGGGGTTAAAATTCTAAAGTCACAAACCAATGCTTTAACAATAGGTCCAAAAATATTTAGGGCCTGTTTCACAATGTCCGAGTAGGCACTACTCACTGAATAAATTCAAAAATGTGACAGAATTCGTATGAAATTATCTGTCAAGTAAGATACTCGAAACTTAATCATAGGTGGTGAAACAGGCCCTTAAAGGATTAAACTAGCTAGCAATATATATCCCGCCTTTACCCTAAACATCAAATGACATTTGACATATGGCACTACTGGACAGTGATGTTGCGATGTTGTCATGAGTAAAAAAAGCTCCCCACGTGTTTTTGGGGTAATTACGACGTTTGCGTAGCGGCAACTCTATTGACTTTTAGTTTAGCTGTTATTTGGATGAAGAAACACATTTGCCATTATGACAGCTATCATATGGTCAAGTAAATGTTAATGCTTTTACTGATAGTTTTAGTTTTTGATGAAAAAACTAGCCGTTAGTCTTACGGCCAGTTTTTTCATCAAAGGTAACAGCCAAAGTAACGACATAAAGTAATAATAACGATTAAATTCGTTTCTTCACAATTTCAACCGTTGGTTTGACTGTTACTGCTCATTGAGGGGCTGTTAAAGCTATAGTCACTGTCATTTTGACAAAATTGTATTAGTTTCATTGCGTTCATTATGGATGCGTTCAAACACATTTTATTTTAAAGTTTTTTTTTTTAAGAAATAGGGTAAAGGCGGGAATAAATGCCCAGGTGGCATAGAAGCCTTGTTATCAAAAAATGACAAACGGAAACGGAACCCTCAGTGCGCGAGTCCGACTCACACTTGCCCCCTTTTTTATTTGTAATATGTACGAATGTAGCAGAACCATGCCATGAATATATGAAAGAAAGGAAGGAGTGCGAGTTCGAGTAGCATTTTGCATTAGCATTATCAGCCTTATAATAATCCAACTGCTGGGACTCAAGTCTGCTCTCTAGGAGAGGAATGATTCACCACGTGGGCCCGGGGTGGACTGGTGGATGAGAGTATGTTCGAGTTAGAGTATGGAATACAGAGCAATTACAGTCAACTTTCGAGGAAATGGACAGAAATAACATGGGGGGTTAAAATTCTAAAACCACAAATGCTTTTAGAATTTTAAAAATAGGTCCAAAAATATTTAAAGGATTAAACTAGCTAGTAATATATATCCCGCCTTCACCCTAAACAACAAATGACATTTGACATTTGGCACTACTGGACAGTGATGTTGCGATGTTGTCATGAGTAAAAAAAGCTCCCCACGTGTTTTTGGGGTAATTACGACGTTTGCGTAGCGGCAACTCTTTTGACTTTTAGTTTAGCTGTTATTTGGATGAAGAAACACATTTGCTATTATGACAGCTATGGTCAAGTAAATGTTAATGGTTTTACTGATAGTTTTAGTTTTTGATGAAAAAACTAGCCGTTAGCCAAATATAACAAAAGAGTTTCAATCAACTAAGTAATATAATAAAAAACTCTAAGGGCCTGTTTCACAATGTCCGAGTAGGCACTACTCACTGAATAAATTCAAAAATGTGACAGAATTTGTATGAAATTATCTGTCAAGTAAGATACTCGAAACTTAATCATAGGTGGTGAAATAGGCCCTAAACTAATTAAACTAACTAAAGTAACGCGTCAAAAAACTCTTCCACATCGCTGTCGACCGGTAATGTGCCCAAAAGACTGGCGGCATTGCCACGCTGTATGGCAATGCTTATCCTCTGTCCGAGGTAAAAGCCAGCCCTTGGGTCAAGAGTGGAAGAGTTTTTTGACGCCTTACTTTAGTTAGTTTAATTAGTTTAGAGTTTTTTATTATACTGTAAATAAATAAGCATTAATTGGAAAAAAAATAACTAAGTAATATTATGTAATACATTTTTCTTTAAGAAAAATCCTAGATCCAGTTTCATTCAAACTTATGTTTTAGATTTCATTTATAACACTGAGCTGTTCGTGACTTCACTAGCTACATAGGTACTAATACAGAGTACTCGTACTATTTTATAGCTGGTATTAATATTTTTACGGTTTTACAGGAGCGTCAGACTTAAAAGATTTAGAGTACTTGACCGAACTAAACCTGATGAAAACCAATGCAAGTCTGATGTGTCGTGACTGGCGCTTGCATAAGCCTCGGTTACGGACGCTCAACCTCTCCAATAACAGTTACACCGAGCTCACGGTATGTACCAGCCGCCACACGGCATGTACCACCCGCCACACGGCTCTCTCTCCTGAGACCAGCGGTAATCAGCCTCGTGTTCACAGTTCACAGACTTGCAGTTCCGCAGCGCGGAGACCGTGTCAGTGGACCTGACGGGTAACGCCGTGCGCAGCCTGCGGTACACGCAGCACGACTACCAGCTGGCCACCAGCGGCGCCAGCCGCTCCAGCGCCGACTTCACGCTGGACTACACGCTCGACTGCGACTGCAAAACGTACTGGGCGGCGCGCGCGCTGCAGGACGAGCGCTCCGCGCACATGACGCTGAGCGGCGGCTGCGCGCGCTCGCAGGGGCCGCGCGCGCTGCGCGATGTGGTGCTGCGCGACCTGGCGCTGGACTCCATGGTGTGCGCCGCGCCCAAGTTGTGCGCCGACGCGCCGGGCTGCGCGTGCGCGTGGCGCCACAGCGGTGTGGAGCCCCCGCGCGTGCTGCGCGTGGAGTGCGAGCGCGCGGGCGTGGCGCGCCTGGCCGACGTGGTGGCGCCCGTCTCGGCGGCGGCGCGGCGCGAGCGCATGAAGCTGGACGACTACACCTGGCAGCTGTACCTCGCGCACAATCGCATTACCGATCTCAGCGCTGCCGACTTCCCGAAGCATTTCTCTGTGAGTTGACCGTATAATACACTCAAGTTTTTGCATCAGAATTATTTCTCCCACTCTTGGGCGGAGCGGGATGACGTGTCAGACCTTTACTGACTAAACTCCACCCCGCTCCTTCTTTGCCTTCGTTTCTGGGTCTCGGGTTTTCCCCAACCCAAACCCCACTGGGCCCCTACAGTGTTGACTGACCTGTTGGTCTAGTGGTTAGTGGCCCTGACTGCTACGCCGGGGGTCGTGGGTTCGATTCCCACCCAGGACAAATGTTTGTGTGATGAGCACGATCATTTGTTCTGTGTCTGGGTGTAATTTATCTATAATATGTATGTATTTAGAAATATATAAGTATGTTTATCAGTTGTCTAGTACCCATAACACAAGCTCTGCTTAGCTTGGGACTAGATGGCGTTGTGTGAAAGTTGTGGAATATTATTATTATTATATTGTTATTTTATACTTTTCTTCTCATTTAAGAGAGATAAACCTTATATACGGGTCGGGACCAAGTATATAAGGTGCAGTTTAAATTGAAAAGGTAGATGTGAGTGTTGAAGAAGTCAGGAATTTTCTGGTAATACGGCAGGTGTTGAGGATTGTGGCTTTAAGAAGCATGTAGTGTATGTGAGCTGGTATCTGTAGAGTGTTGAGGCTTTGTGTTAATGATTTTGGTATTATGCCAGTAGACGAAAGAACAATCGGCACAATATGGACAGTTCGAGCTTTCCATTGGGTTTTAATTTCTATGGCGAGATCTTGATACTTACTAAGCTTTTCGGATATTGTGGTTTGAATATTGTGTGAATTAGGTATTGCTATGTCTATCAAATAAACTGTTTTATTGGTTTTGTCGTGAACGGTAATATCGGGTCTGTTATAATGTATCGTTTTGTCTGTTATGATTGTCCGGTCCCAGTAAATTTTGATATCCTGACTTTCTAAAATTGTTTCTGGGGTATATTTGTAATACGGTATCATATCAGTGACCAGTTTATGTTTATAGGCTAGATTTTGGTGTATAATTGCAGCAACTTGGTCATGTCGGTGTTTATAATCAGTTTGGACTAACGATTTACATGCTCCGGTTATATGTTGGATGGTTTCAGAGGCACTGTTGCAATGCCTGCACAAATCAGTCGGCTGATTCTGGTCTTTCATGATGTATTTTCTGTAATTACGAGTGGCTACTATTTGATCCTGTATGGCTAGCATGAATCCCTCAGTCTCTGGAAACAATTCGCCTCGTTTGAGCCATTCGTTCGACATCACTTTATCGACGTGTGGCTGGCTCAGGGAGGCTCGATGTCTTCCATGGAGGGCTTTGGCAGACCATGCTGCAATTTTTTGTTGTGGACTTACAATGTGTTCATTTATTTGCGTGTTCCTATTTTGGAGATTTAATGGTGTTAATTTTTTATCTGTTTCTGATACCTGTTTGTGTAATAATGAGTTTTCTGATTTGCGATGGAAGTATGCTCTAAGGGAATGTATCTGTTTGTTATGTAAGTTGTGTATATCTATCAGACCTCTTCCTCCTTCCTGGCGTGGCAGTGTAAGTCGTTGTATGCATGATTTTGGATGATGTTTTCTATGTTTGGTAAGGAGTGTATGGACAGTGCGCTGTATTTTTTTGATGTCAGTCTTCGACCAGTGTAAAATTCCAAAAGAGTATGTGAGTATAGGTATTGCAAATGTGTTGATGGCTTTAAAAGTGTTTCTAGAGTTTAAGTTGCTTTTTAAAATGAGGTTTAGGCGATGTGAGAATTTTTTCTGTAGTTCTATTTTTGACAGCTTTTGCTGTATTTGTCTGGACTGTTTAAAACCTAAATATTTGTATGTACTGTGTTCATCCATTGGCTCGATCGATTGACCAGATCTAAGTAAGTAACTATTATTTTGAACTCTACCTTTTACAACTGACAAGATTTTGCACTTATCCACTCCAAATGACATGCAAATATCATCAGAAAATATCTGTGTTGTATCAGCCAGTTGGAAAAGTGCTTCCATGTCAGATGCATATAGCTTTATGTCATCCATGTACATTAGGTGGGTTAGGCTGTATTGTGTATTATTGTTTGTCAGTGTGAATCCTACGCCTGCTTTATCTAGCAAATGTGATAGCGGGTTGAGTGCCATGCAAAACCATAAAGGACTCAAAGCGTCTCCTTGAAAAATTCCGCGTTTAATATGAATCGGTTGAGTAGCTACTGTAGCTGAAGATGAGTTAATTTTAAGAACGGTTTGCCAGTTTTGCATAGACATTTCTAAAAATTGCTTAAGTGTTGGGTGAATTTTGTATAAGTCTAGGACGTGTAATAACCAGCTGTGGGGAACTGAATCGAAAGCCTTTTGGTAGTCAATAAACATAGTATGGATATCCTTCCTACTTTTAACGGCGTTGTTCATAGTTATCGCGTCAATGGTTAGTTGTTCTTTACATCCTTGGCTATGCTTACGACATCCTTTTTGCTGTTCTGCTAGAATGTTATTATTTGTTAAGTGTTCATATACTACTTCACTTACACAGGCTGTAAGTATTTTGTACAAGGTTTGTAGGCATGTAATTGGTCGGTACTTCGCGGGATTTTTGGTGTCATTTGTATCTTTTGGTATCATATAAGTAACTCCGTGTGTGATGTATATTGGAATTAAATGTGGTGATTTTATGAATGTATTTAAATGGTTATATAAAAAAGGATGTATACTCGAGAATTTCTTATACCAGTAGTTGTGGATGTTGTCAGTGCCTGGTGATTTCCAGTTGTGTGTGCGCTTGATGACTTCTATGAATGTGTCTATGGGTATAAACTCAAATTCCATATCTGGAATGTCTGAAGTTGTATCGTTGATCCAATCTGCGTGATCATTATGGTTTACTGGATTTTTTATTATTATTTTTCTAGTTCTTTATAGTTCTTCCCGTATAAGGGAGATTAATAAACCATACATACGGGCCGGGGCCAAGTATGTAAGGCGGGACTTAAATGGAAAAGGTGGATGTCAGTGTTGAAGAAGTCAGGAACTTTCTAGTTATACGACAGGTGTTAAGGATGGTGGCTTTTTGGAGCATGTAGAGTGTGTGAGCTGGCATCTGTAGAGTGTTGAGGCTCTGTGCGAGAGATTTTGGTATTATGCCAGTAGAAGAAAGGACGATCGGAACAATATGAACTGTTTGAGCTTTCCATTGGGTTTTAATCTCTATGGCGAGATCTTGGTACTTGCTAAGTTTTTCGGATATTGTGGTTTGAATATTGTGTGAGTTAGGTATTGCTATGTCTATCAAATATACTGTTTTGTTGGTTTTGTCGTGTACGGTAATATCGGGTCTGTTGAAGTGAATGGTTTTATCTGTAATAATAGTCCGGTCCCAGTAAATTTTGATGTCCTTACTTTCTAATATTATTTCAGGGGAATATTTATAATACGGCATCATTTCGGTTACGAATTTATGTTTGGATGCTAAATGTTGGTGTATGATTGCAGCGACTTGGTCATGACGGTGTTTATAGTCAGTTTGGACTAGCGATTTACATGCTCCTGTTATATGCTGGATGGTTTCGGAGGCACTGTTGCAGTGTCTGCACAAATCAGTCGGCTGGTTTTGGTCTTTCATGATATACTTACGGTAGTTGCGAGTGGCTACTATTTGATCCTGTATGGCTATCATGAAACCCTCAGTCTCTGGAAACAATTCGCCTTGTTTGAGCCATTCGTTCGACTTTAATTTATCGACGTGTGGCTGGCTCAAGTCGGCTTGGTGTCTTCCATGGAGAGCTTTTTCAGACCATGCTGCGATTTTTTGTTGTGTACATGTAATGTGTTCATTAATTTGTGTATTCCTATTTTGAAGATTTAGTGGTGTAAGTTTTTTATCTATATCCGATACCTGTTTGTGTAGTAGTGAATTTTCTGATTTATAATGGAAGTACACTCGAAGTGAATGTATCTGTTTATTGTGTAAATTCTGGATATCTATAAGTCCCCTACCCCCTTCCTGGCGTGGCAGTGTAAGTCGTTGTATGCACGATTTTGGGTGGTGTTTTCGATGCTTGGTAAGGAGTACATGGCCAGTGCGCTGTAATTTCTTGATATCAGTTTTTGACCATTGTATAATTCCGAAAGAGTATGTGAGAATAGGTATTGCAAATGTGTTGATGGCTTTAATTGTATTTCTAGAGTTTAGGTTACTTTTCAATATAAGGTTGAGGCGGTGTGAAAATTTTTTGAGCAGTTCTTGCTTAGAAAGTTTTTGTTGTATCTGCCTGGACTGTTTAAAACCTAAATATTTGTAAGTACTCTGTTCGTCCATTGGTTCGATCGATTCCCCGGATCCTAATGTGTACCTATTATTTTGTATTTTGCCTTTCACAACCGACAAGATTTTGCACTTATCCACTCCGAATGCCATACAAATGTCATCAGAAAATAGCTGAGTTGTATCAGCTAGTTGGAAAAGTGCTTCCTTGTCTGCTGCATATAACTTTATATCATCCATATACATTAGGTGTGTTAGTTTGTATTGCGTATGATGGTTTACTAGTGTGAATCCCACGTCTGTTTTATCTAGCAAGTGTGATAATGGATTTAGTGCCATGCAAAACCATAAAGGACTTAGAGCGTCTCCTTGAAAAATTCCACGTTTAATAGAGATCGGTTCAGTAGCAACTGTTGTTGAAGATGAATTAATTTTAAGGAAAGTTTGCCAGTTTTGCATAGATGTTTCTAAAAATTGCTTGAGTGTTGGGTGAATTTTGTATAAGTTTAAGACGTGTAATAACCAACTGTGTGGTACTGAATCGAAAGCCTTTTGATAATCGATAAACATAGTGTGAATATCTTTCCTACCTTTAACGGCACTGTTCATAGCTATTGCATCAATGGTTAGTTGCTCTTTACAGCCTTGGCTATGCTTTCGGCATCCCTTTTGCTGTTCTGCTAAAATGTTATTCTTTATCAAATGTTCGTATACTACTTCGCTTACGCAGGCTGTTAGTATTTTGTACAGGGTTTGCAGACAAGTAATTGGTCGGTATTTTGCCGGATTTGAGGTATCATTTATATCTTTGGATAACATATATGTTACTCCGTGTGTTATGTATTTTGGAAGTAAATGTGGTGATTGTATGAATGTATTTAAATGGTTATGTAAGAAGGGATGAATGTAAGAGTATTTTTTATACCAGTAGTTGTGGATGTTATCGGTGCCTGGCGATTTCCAGTTGTGTGAACGCTTGATGACTGAAATAAATGTGTCTATGGGTATAAAGTCAAATTCCATGTCTAGAATTTCTGTACTTACATCGCTGATCCAGTCTGCACGATCATTATGTTGTACTGGATTTTCCCATATGTTGGCCCAAAATTCTCGTAGTGTTTCCGGTGAAGGTGTATCTAGATTTTGATTAGTGGCATCTCTGGTATTAATAAGGTTTCTATAATATATTTTTTCATTACTTTTAAATTTTGAATTTTCTACTTTGCGGTTGGTGCATGTTATGTATCTTTTAAGTCTACTAGATGCTGCGCTCAATTTTTGTTTTAATGTATCCAAAAAGTGTTCTATTTGTGTTTTTGAATTTTCGTGTTGGGCATGCAATTGATATTTTAATTTTATTTGTTCGATTGCTGCTACTAATTTTTTACTTCTACTACCGTTAATGAATTGTGTCAGTCTACCTATATTTACTCTTAAATATTCAATTTTCTTTTCTAACCTGATTTGCCATTTTGGTTTTCTATTTTTGTATGTGTGGCTTTCATTTTGTGCTGAATCTGATATTTTTGCTCCGTTGCAAACAGCTGCCGTCCATGCTGCACAATAAATGATTGTCTGCATTCTGATAAACGGGGTATCACCATCAACGTGTTTAGGAAGAATGACTGAATTTATGTAATTAACTATTGCAGAAAACTTTCTGGATGTCTTCTGCTTGGGAATGTATGGTCTATTAGTGGGTTGTGTGTCATTAAAATATAGTTGGGCTTGTTGAAATGTGGCTTCAATTTCTGTATTACTTTCTGATATAGAATTAAGATTGATTGGCTCAGACTGTGAGATATTTATATTGTTCAAGAAATTAATATTGTCTTCTATACTTACTAGCGAATCAAGAACAATGTCAGTACCAGTGATGTCATTTACGGCCGCGTTTGTAGTGAGAGTGTTTGTGGGTATATCAAAAGAGTTTAAGTTAGTGCCAGATAGATCTGACTCTATTTGTGAATGTGTATTTAAATGATCGCTACTTGTTTGTTCAGTATTTTCGGCATTGATGTTGGTATTTTGTAATTCTACAGCTACCTGGTTTCTGATATCTTCTAACCTATTGGTGTCTATATATAAATTATTTATAATCGCTCTAACTTGATCAGATAGTCTTTGTTCTGTTATATGTGTTAATTCTGGATATATATTTATAAACTCTTCACGTAAATGTTTCCTATAGGCGGTTTTATTGGTTTCTAATTGTGTGACTTTATAATATATTTTAATTATTGCTTCATTATATTCGTTCGTCCATCTCATGCGCTGACTGGGCTGGGTGTTAGATTGTGTAGAGTGTTGCTGTATCTGAGTGTAACACATGTGTAGTTCAGCCCTGACTTCTTCATAAATCTGATCTATTGTGTCTTGTGGTAGCAATTTCTTTTGTACTATGGCTCTGCGCTGATCACCTATTCTTTGTCGGCTTACTTGCATATCCGGGTATTTTTCTAGGAACTTAGTATGAAGCGATGGAAGATATGAATTTTTGTCTGTGTCCATGTTTGTGAGATAAAGATAAGTGCGTAGGATGAATTTGTTCATTTCAATACTCCATTTCCTACGACTTGTTGCAGTCTTAGCAGTGGGTACAGTATCGCCGACAAAATTTGTCTCCTGTACAACATCCGCTGACTGTATTGATGATGAAGATGGCGTCGGAGTGACGCAGAAAGATTGTGATGATGATGGGATTGATGAAAAAAGAGATGAAGAAGATGACGAAAAGATTCGTGAAGTTTCGTCATCTATCTGAGGCATACTTGCCAGAAGTTGTTTTTTAGTTTTAGATCTGGTATTCATGATATTCCCACGAGTAGCAAGGGACTTACAAGGTCAACCACAGCAGAGCCCTGCGTTCACTGTGGCAAGGGTGAATAAAACTGGAGGTCCCCTATTATCCAGAGTTTGTACACTAGCGGCTAGCGCATTCCCCTAGCCATGCAGCCCTCGGCATGTACAACCTTGGCTTGGATTGTATCTCTCTTAGTCTGGCCCTTCGCCCTAAACCCGTCTCGATAGAGTAAACCCTGTTGAAACAGGATCAAGGCTCAGAGCACGCAAGCCCCATCACGACGTCAACGTGGAGATACGGCGATGGGGTTATTATTATTATTATTAGTGTACTGATATTTCTTTGAGGCGCGCGTGAAACAGTACACACCGTTGACGACTTGGGCTCGGTCTGTATTATTACCGACGGCAAGCTACTCAGTGCTCGCCGTCCGCAAGTCCACACCTACAGTGGTTGGAAATCGGGATCCTTTCCGTCTAACGTGCGGCCGCCTTCTTCGCTAGCATAACTGCTTTGCAAAAGGCCAAAGGTAAAGGAGTGGTAAGCGACCGCCTACCACTCCTTCTCATTCCACACCATGGCCTGTACCGGGACCGGTGCGAGAAGCTGCCTTCACCCATCGCCTCCACGAGGACACGGTGGTGCCAAGCGGGGCACACCTCTACCGTATGTTCCACCGTGTCCTCCAGGCGGAATACACTGAAGCGACACCTGGGAGTTTTCTCCGCCTAAACCTAATGCAGGAACCTCCCGAACTTACCATGAGGGGACTTACGGTTATTTTCTCTTCCATCAATTTGGATCACTGCCTGGACAAAGTACGCGTACACATACAGGGTTACTGGTAACTCGACATATTCCTTTTAGGACATCATGGTAAGGTTAAAATGCAATAAATTAAGTCACGATACGTTGGTCAAAAAAACGTTGACGAATCAGCTCATCTTCAGCAGTGTATGTCTGGAAACTAGCAGTTTTAAATAGTAGCTTATAAGTCGGTTGGTGGTTAAGAAAACGGAGTTGATAATCTCTCTGCGCTTCGGCAGCGTTACCATCACAAAGTCCGTAGCAACTCATTATGTCAGCGTATTCAGGATTAGAATATGCAACCATAGTCGGCACTCATGAAGGCATAACACAGCACAATAGCAAGATACGCGGTAACAGTTAGTTATTTAACTAAAACATGAGTTTGTGTCATGTACAGTTGAAACTAACTAACGCTGACGACCGTTTCGTAACGTTACTTGTTCTCCATAGAACTCTTCTCTTCCCTGTCACATATGTAAAAGTATTGACTATTATTCGGGTCATTTCACGCAAGCTCAATTTTTTGCTAATTTCGGTGGTGTTTTTTATTTGTAAGTATTCGAATGAAAAAATAAATTTGTCTTATTCCAGAACACATTATTATTCTAGATATTTTAGTAGGAAACCTAAAAACTATAGTTGTTTTGAAAATATAACGGCCACCGAAATTGCCAACACACTGAAATTGCAAATCTTACACCAAAATTGCAACATCACACAAAAAAGGATTTTTATATTACATTGTTACCGCTACTGTCGATATCTGCACCTTTAGGTCGTTCCGATCACTGTCTGGTCTAATCTGTATCCGACTACTGGCCAACCGATCCCAACTGCAGATGTGGCGATACAGGTCGGCAGATTGGGATGGCACGCGATCTTTCTTCGCGTGTTATCCTTGGCAGCCCTCTTGCTTTTCTTCTTATGATGCTTCGTCGTGCGTAGATGCCGTGACGGAAGTATTGCGGCAGGGGCTGAAGTAGGTACTACATTCCATTCTCGAACGTATCAACGTCTGGCGAACCTCGACCATGGTTTAGCGTCGAGTGTAATCGCGCTAATAATGTGCTCAAACACGCGTGGGTCGACGCTCGTACGCGCAACTCATTTGACGTTAGTGAAAAGAAGAAGGCTAGGGCTCGATAGGGCTGCTAAGTCCTGCAAGAAGGTGATGCGGAGGTCACAGATTGACCACATCCGCCGAATAGAGAACAAACTCGCATCAAACCCACCTAAGTATTTTAGTCCCTGGCAAAGTCAGTTGAATCGAACTTCTGCCGCCCCTCACTGCCTCCATTGCTGAGACCAGATGGGTTGCTGGCTCACACCGCAAAAGGGAAAGCGAACCTGTTTGCTCTCTCCCCCTCTGCTACTCCTGTTAGTGGACAGATGAATATGTCGAGCACTCGCATCCATCAGGAGGACTTCCGCGGGGTACTACGTAACCTTGACGTGAATAAAGCTAGTGGCCCGGATAGGATACCAGCAATTGTCCTTAAAATTTGTGCGCCTGAATTGTCTCCAATCTTAACACGCCTATTTCGTCTTTCATATGAGACTGGAAAAGTGCCGATTGCTTGGAAACTAGCTAACGTGGCTGCACGTTAGTAAGTGCCCAAAAAAGGCAGCCAAGCTGATGCGGCAAATTGCAAACCCGTCTCTGTAACGTCCTATGTAAGAGTATGCCACGAATGATAAATAAGAAGCTCTTAGCGTAGCTAGAAGCTAACGACATCCTCAGTGACCGACGATACGCTTCCGCCAAAATCGGTCTACTGGGGATCTTCAAGCGTATGCCATTCAAATCTGGAGCGAGTACATCGAAACATATGGGGAAACTGTTTCCATTTCCCTTGACATCTCGAAGGCTTTTTATAGGGTCTGGCACGAAAGTCTTATTGCTAAGCTTCCTTTCTCCGGTCTACCCACTGGTCTGTGTCCATCCAAGTGGTCATCGATGGCTGCTCATCCGGTCAATTGGGTATCAATTCCTGAATCCCTGGGGGATCATAGTGCTCTCGGCCACTCGCAAATTAATGATTTTCTTAAGCTCGGTACTTTTGAGTATGCAGACGACGGGGTTGAAGTTCGAACTTACGGAATCCATTTTATACAGTCATTTAATTTGCTAAAGTTGCAAAGCTTTGCCAATTTTTAGTAACAGTCGATCCACATTGATTGTTGTTATTGTTCGACATTGGGTGGTTTTCTGGTTTAGTCCCATCACTTTTCCTTGCTATAAATCACTCAAACATAATATATGGTGCAGGTTCTAGATCTGACGAACAACTCGCTGAGCCTGCTGCGAGAGGAAGACGTGCGCGCGCTGCTGGCGAACGAGACGCGGCGCGTGCGCCTGGCGCGCAACCCGCTCGCCTGCAACTGCAGCGCCGCCGACACGCTCAGTGCCATGCGCGCGCACCAGGCCGTGCTGGACTACGACGCGCTGACGTGCGCCGACGGCTCGGCGCTGGCGGCCGCGCACCCGCCGCACTGCGCCGCGCGCGGCCTGGACGCCGGCGTGGTGGCCGCCAGCGCCGCGCTCGTCACGCTGCTGGCGGCCGCGGCGCTGGCGGGCCTGCTGTGGCACCCCGCGCTGCGCCTGCGCCTCAAGGCGGCGCTGCACCAGCGCGGCTGGCTGCCCGCGCCCGCCGACGCCGACGACGACGACCGCCGCTTCGACGTGTTCCTGTCCTTCTCGCACGGCGACGAGCGCTTCGTGCGCGACGAGCTGGTGGCGCGCCTGGAGAGCGGCCCGGCGCCCTACCGCCTGTGCGTGCACTACCGCGACTGGGTGCCGGGCGGCTGGATCCCGGCGCAGATCGCGGCGTCGGTGCGCGCGTCGCGCCGCACCGTGGCCGTGGTGTCGGCGCACTTCCTGCGCTCTGCGTGGGCGCGCGCCGAGTTCCAGGAGGCGTACGCGCTGGCGCTGCGCGACGCGCGGCCGCGCCTCGTCGTGGTGCTGCTGGACGACCCGGCCGCGCTGCCGCTGGACGACAAGCTGCGCAGCTACCTCGCCACCAACACCTACGTGCGCTGGGGCGACCCGTGGTTCTGGCAGAAGCTGCGCCTGGCGCTGCCGCGCAGCCGCGGGCCGGCGCGGGCGCCGGAGGTGAGCCCGGAGCCGGCGGCGACGCTGGGCTCGTCGGCGAGCTGGTCGGCGAGCTCGTCGGGCGTGTCGTCGGGCGCGTCGTCGGGCGCGTCGTTGGGCGTGGCGTCGGGCGTGTCGTCGGGCGTGTCGTCGGGCGTGTCGCCGGGCTGTGCGGGCGCGGAGGGCGCGCTGGAGCTGGCGCGGCTGGTGGCTCCGGCGGGCGCGGCCCCGGCCGTGCCGGTCTGATGTCATGTGCGCGTGTTCTGCTTGAGTACTCCTTGTTTTATTAAAACATTAAAAGGTGCAAGGTAACCGTCCGTAATTTATCTATTTTACAGTGAACGAAAATCTATAAAAATTAAACTCCAGTTTGATCATGAATGTACTCATTGTACTCGTATATTTAACGACTATGAAAACATTAAATCTTGATTGATTGTGAATGATATGTACCAGTGCGTAGCTGATTTGTTTAAAAAATTGCAACAGGAACATCAGTGTTTAAGCATGAAAGCACTATTTATTTTAATTTATATACGCACGAGACCAAATACTAAGTAGTCTTGATTACTAAGTAATAAGATTCTCTCTCAGTTTCAAACAGGAAAACGTTTCAAGGTGCTTAGGCTACATATCTAGGCTATAACTCGAAATTAACAACTTTCGTACTAAGGCTTACTTTGAACTTTATTGTTATTGAGAAGCTCGTGTTTGAACTTACTAGCAGATGGTGGTGTCGTCTCCCAAGTCAACAGATTTCGTAATCTTGGGGTGATGTTTTACGGGCTGTGCGCAACTGCTTCTTGCGCCTCAGGCTGGATATGCGTGTCGTGTTCTGTGCGGCAGTTTCATTCCAGCTGCACTACACTCACACCGCGATTTAACCTCCAGGGTGTTTGTAAGGCATCTGTCTATTAGGTCCAGCAGACGGAGAATGAGAGAGATTACCTCAATGCTATAGGTACCTCCGACAGTTAATAGTCAATGACATAAGCCACAAAGCTAAGGATGTTTTAGCACCTAATATGAGATATATACGTGTGCATTTTATAAATATTGCGAAGGATTTCTTAAAAATCTGAAGAGATTTTTTACCAAAAATATTTTATTTATATTTTTAGTAATAAATCCTCTAATTAATGAGTTAATGACCCAAATAGGTAACTGATTGAACGCTGAAGTTAGGATTATTTTATTGCCAAAAGGTACACCAGTAGGTGGAGCTGCTCAAGAAGAATCTCTGGGACTTGCACAACTGTTGCTACGTTTGTTTGGAGCCTATTACTTTAATAGGTTAATAATTTTAGGAATGGCCGCTATGTCATTTTTCAACAGCTCATATTTTCTTTTAAAATTTCATCCACAGTAAAAAAATGTCCTAGGTTTTGTTGATTTTAACGCCCCAGTCAACATATGATAGTCCAGTGACTATTAGAGTAATTTTAATTAGTTTATAGACAAATGGTGCATTTAACTGGTATAATAAATGACTATAGTTATCTGTTATAAGACTGGAAGCCGACGAACGCTTGTGGTTAAGCGGAGGCGATGTTCCGCAAGCGTGCCGTCGGCGGCCGCGGCCCCTAGTCGCTCTTGTGATAAGGCATTTTGATAAAACGAATATATTGTAAATACTGGTTCCAAAGTAATCGTTCGACGTATAGTAAAATACGTCGTAAATATGAATAGAATTAAATATATGTCACCATGCAATGTATATAATATTATAATTGTAAGTATTAGGTATATACGAGAATATACACTTGTTCAATTCAATTCACTTTAGTCTTTAGTACCTAATTGTCACTCATAGAATGTAAACTATTGAGATATTATGTCGTAGACGAACGCAGACTGTAATATGATATTTTTTTATACAGTTAATAAATGATATTTTTGCAAACTGTTTTTATTTTTATAGCTACTATTTATTTATTTAACTCTTCAAGCACACAACAGTACAGAGGCGGACTTAATGCCTTGTGGCGTTCTCTAACAGTCAACCTTTGGGTGATACAGAGACAAATTGTGGTAGGTGAATTATGTTTGCTGGAGCCGGAGGATGCAAAAAAAACAATTTACTTCAAACTAATTTAATTAAGTAAAAATGAAATTACAATTATAACTTAAAATTATTTAGGTGATAATTGGTCGAAGTATGTACCAAGAATGCCCTAAAACATGGAATCATGGAGCGCATTGACGATGGGTGGTCCACGGTTGCGAAATGATGCTGTGTAGGCACTTAGTCACTGCGATGTGCAATATCGGTATCACGTTGTCCACCACGTCACGTGTCACGTTGTAACACCGAATCGTAATATCAGCGATCCTTAGTTACACGGTAGCGTAACATCTCCCCCCGTAGAACACCAACTATTTGCTAACTGTTGTTGAAAATGTTGCTGTGAGATGACTGGGGTCCATCTTGATTCCAGCTGGACGAATATTCCTTCGTGGTTGCGCTTCAGTGTAAATGTCTCGGTCTTCGTTCATTTCTATTGATGTAAACTCAATTTTCTTGCCTTTTTATTTCATCCAATATCGGTATGTAAGAGCAATGGCAAGTACACCTGCACTGAATAGTAATAGGTACACAGGTATCGTAGTATGGTCAAGGCTTCCATCTGATATCTTGTTAAGGTGGGCGCGACGTTAGAATTATCCATACAAACGTAATACCAAAATCATTTGCAATTTAAGCATATTTACACCATAATATGATGTTATTCGGATTCAGACAATAATTATCTAGGTTCCTACATCGTCTTTTTGTTGAAAAACTTACCCCAAACGAAATTTTAGCGAATTTAAATTTACACATTTTCACAGCGAAAATGTCATGTTTTTATTTTGTTTTTTCTATATTATAAACAACAATATTTCAAAATATCTTTTCGTAGGAACACAGATATTATTATCAAGTTATAAATACTCGAAACAATATTGGAAATACATTAATTTTTCATTCATCATTTTTGGTATTACGGAACCTCTCCCAAATTTCCAATAGTTTGTATTGCTATCACAGCAAGCAACTGTCAGTGTGCGGATGATGACTTTACTCCAGTCGGTGTGTCCAAGAATGGTTTATACTATCTGGATTGCTTCCATCAACCTCAAAAACGTATTTTATTTCGTCTCAACTCGAGATAGCGCGCGGTCTCCGCAGACATCTTAAGTGTCACTGGAGGCTGTACTGAAACTTTCTTGTAACTTTCGTGGAGATTCTCTAGGTTGATTGAATTAAGCTGTACCAATGATTCTTTAGTCCCATAGTGTTTGTATCCTAAGTACATGTCCCTTAATTCGGTTGTCATTGTTAGCGATAGTGAATTCGGTGGTTCTTATCAGGCAATCTTGTGGTATTGTAGCCAAATAACTTCCTTGAAGTGTTCTGAATCCTTCCTGTCCACATGACATCTGTACTTTTGCAGGTATCGGGAAGCTTAGAGTATAGTGTTTTTCGTCAAGTTGTTCTAGAGCTGGCTTGTGTACTGGCGTTAAAGTACAAGAGTTGAGATGCTGTTGAGTGATGAGCTGCTGCACGCAGTCTGGCTTGTCTATAATCTTGAAACCGACTTTCTCTTCGCAGAGGTACCATGAGTTAAGCTTCGGACATTCTGTCTCTATGTACATAGAATATAATCCATGAATTGCTATGAATGGAGAGGTAGGGATAAGGGCCATATTATTTTTATTAGGAATTATGGACAACTTATATAGGATATAGGTTCTTGGTAAGGCAATCGGCACCTTTATAACTATAACTATTTTCTTATAATAATAATAATAATAATAATAATAATATATTCCACAACTTTCACACAACGCCATCTAGTCCCAAGCTAAGCAGAGCTTGTGTTATGGGTACTAGACAACTGATAAAGATACTTATATATTTCTAAATACATACATATTATAGATAAATTACACCCAGACACAGAACAAATGATCGTGCTCATCACACAAACATTTGTCCTGGGTGGGAATCGAACCCACGACCTCCGGCATAGCAGTCAGGGTCACTAACCACTAGACCAACAGGCCAGTCAATATAATACGAACCTAATTTTAAAATATTATAGTACTCTCGAAGATCGATATCAATGATTTCGTCTTTTGAGTATAATAATCTTAATTTATTTATCATATTTCTAAGATTACCTAAACTAATCATAGAATGGGTAGTGCTGGAAGCATGCATAAAAGCTACCATAAGTTCAATTTTATTTAACTCTTCCGATAATGTCTCTATATTATCGTTCAAAATAAGTAGATGTTGTGCCAAATGGGCATACGTTACTAGGTCGGCCTGTTTCGATGCGTCTTGCTTAATGATTTGGTTAAATTTATTAGCAATAATGTTCTGGTTGTCTACTATGTTTTTTAATACATTAGAATGTTCCAACATCCATTCTTTAGTTAAGCTTATGTGGTGGTTAAGTTCCGTCGCCAGTTTATTGTCGTTACCTTCTAAAACTTGGATGGCGTTATTATATTTAATTGCATCTGTGTAGTCTAAGTTTCCTGAGATACTTTTTATGACTGATCCTAATCCGTCAATGAGGCCTCGTTTAACACGAATAGGTTTAAAACTTTCTAATAGTATGGATATCTTTTCAAGTTTGTCCCCAAGGTAACTTATATGGGGTTCAAATAGTGACAGTGTTTTATTGTTAATTAATGGCCTAAATTAACTTAATCGCAATTTAACTAAATCAACCTTTGACTGAATATCTTCTAAATCAATGTGGAATGGAAGGAATGGTAATGACACACGATTATTGTAGGTCCCAATTTGAAAGGCAGTAATCCGGGTCCATCTTCTAGGGGCTCTAGTAATATGTCATCCGCTTGGACCAGGTGTAGTAATATCATCAGTGGTATTCTGCAACAATTGTTTCATGTTAGATGTTCGTTTAAGACGTGATTTGGCAACGGGACCACGTTTCTTTTTTGTGTAAATGTGAATGGGCAGATCAGCTAAAACTGTGTCATGTGTATAACGAGGTGCGAGTTTTTGTCTGTTAGCTAGTGGATTCTTAACAAATACTTGTTGGTCTGGCTCGTATTCCTTTTCAGGCTGCCTATCTTTATTCCTATTTTCAATTAGTTCTGTGCGTGTATGCAGGGACGTTTCATTAATAGCCTCGTATATTTTAGCCATTTTATCTCGATGTTCTTGCATGTATTGTTGTAGCAAGTGCACAGATAAATCTATATCTAAGAGATCACGAGGATCTGTATGACCAGTAATTACTTCAAGTGGTCTACATTTTGTGAAGCTATGTATGCTACTGTTGTATGCTAATAAGGCGTACGTCATAAGATTAACAATCGCTTCACTACGATGTTGTAATTTCAAAATTCTCAAGTGTTCTAGTAAAGTGGAGTGTAAGCGTTCCACCATCCCATTATCGTTAGGTGTGTGGGCCAAGGTTTTATGATGTTGAATTTTATGCACCCGCGTAAATTCGGTAAATAGTTGATTAGTGAATTCGGGTCCCTGATCCGTGATGGGAGCAAAACTCTTGTACAAAGAAAGGCTTGTACTACACTAACTGCTGTGCCATCTCTCAGATGGTATGCCTGAGCATATTTAGAGAAAACGTCAATGATAGTAAGGTATTTCTCGTTTTGGGCCGTAAACAAATCTAGGTGAACTATATCAAACGGTTTTGCCGGTGGTGGTACTATGCAGAATCTTTGTTTTATAGGATTTCGGTCATATTTGGCTTGCCCGCATATATTGCATTCATTTATATGCTTTGAGATTTGGTCCTTCATTTTTGGCCAATAGTATTTATGGGATAAGGCTAGGACACACTCATTTATACCGCGATGGTTAGTTTTACCTTCGTGGTATTTCTGAATGATCTCTTGCTGTCTGAGATATTCTTTTACGTTTTCTACTTCAGTTTTAGTTAAAACAAGATTCATAGCGGAGCTCTTGAACTTTTCTTGTATTATTGGTATTATGTTATACATAGCTAATGGGGGATGTATTATAATGCCAGTCTTAACTTTCGGGTTTGCGAATTCTTTAATTGCGTTTATTACATCCTCCTCTAAATTTGATTCAGAGAGTTGAATAGAGGTACGGGTGTTAGTCTCAAATGGTTTAGAAACTGCTGGGCGTTTTTTTTATATCGCCTACTACTGTAAAACATATCTGTCTGTTAAACCTATTTAAGGGGTCATCTGAAATTGGAATTTCTAATATTGGATTTTCGGTACTAGTGTGAGCTGTGAGAGTGGATGAGCCATCTACGGAAGGTGCTTTTTCGGATACGTTGACTATGATGGAACTCGTTTCTTCGTTATTAATTTCAATTCGCGACAAAGCATCGGCGTTTGTGTTGCTTTTACCTTGCTTATAAATTACTGAATAGTTATATTCGCTGAGCTTGAGTCTCCAACGAGTTAGTCTCGAACTAGGTTCTTTTAAGTTCATGATCCATTGAAGCGGTTTATGATCTGTTATAATTTTAAATTTACGTCCGAATAGATATGGTCGAAAATACTTGGTTGCCCAAACGATAGCTAAAAGCTCCTTTTCTATCGTACTATAATTGATCTCGCTTGTGTTTAATGTGCGCGAAGCATAGGCTATTGGTTTATCCGAACCAATAGGTCCCTGTGAGAGAACGGCTCCTATAGCTAGGTTTGATGCATCTGTTGTAAGTAGAAAATCTTTATTAAAATCGGGATATTGTAGAATCGGATCGTTAGTAAGTAGTGTTTTACATTTCTCGAAACAATTTACATAGTTGGTATCATTGCAGTTTATTTTTGAGCCTTTCTTTAAACATTGGGTCATTGGTTTCGTGATTTTGGCGAAATCGGGAATGAACTTCCTATAGTACCCTAGTAATCCTAAAAATCTTTTAATTTCCGTGGCTGTTTTGGGAAGTGTTTTTTGCCATATGATTCGGTTTAATGCCATCTTTACTGATTATATGTCCTAGATATGCTGTTTCCAATTTTAAGAATTCCGACTTATCCATCTGTATTTTGAAGTTAGACTCTCTGAGTCTCCTAAAAACTTTTTCTAAATTTATAATGTGCTCCTGTAAACTAGTGCTAAATACGATGATGTCATCTAAGTATACCAGACAAATAGAGTTTTGGAGGTCCCTAAGCACATTGTCCATGACCCTCTGGAAAGTTGATGGTGAATTTTTAAGTCCCATTGGCATGCGTAAGAACTCAAAGTGGCCATGCTCTACATTAAATGCAGTTTTTGGGATGTCATTTGGGCTCATTTCGACTTGATAAAATCCACTGGCAAGGTCGAGTGTAGTAAAATATTGGCAGTTACCTAATTTGTCTAATACATCAGTAATATTGGGAATAGGTTACTTATAATCGATGGTTTTTTCGTTTAGTTTCCTGAAATCCACTACAATCCGCCATTTGGTTTTACCGGATGCATCAGCTTTTTTTTGGGACTACCCAAATGGGCGAGCTCCAGGCCGATTCTGAGGGTTGGATGATTCCCTGTTCCAACATTTTTGAAATTTGACTGCGTACTTCTTCGCGGTGTACAAATGGGTATCTATATGTTTTAGTATAGACTGGTACCTCATCTGAAGTACGAATGCTGTGCTTTATTTTATTGGTGAAGGTAAGTGGTTCTCCTTCTATATAAAATATATCGGCATATTGCGAAACCAAAGACTTTAGATTAGCACGCTCTTCTTCATTTAGATGGTCAGTGCGTAATCGAGATAATACTTCCTTTACCCGGGATTGAGGTGATTGGTGAGTAAATTCTAAATTATATGTTTCCGCTTTAATAGGTTGATCCATGGAAAAAATTAAATCATTATTCCTGACGTCACATCGGGCTCCAAAACACAGCGCGGCGGCGACTTGACCTCGCTCGCCCCTCCAGCCGCGACAGCAGCGGTGCAGGTGGGACAACGCCGCGCCACTCACTCGCGGACCCCTCTAATACGCGCGCGCATGCTATCGGTTAAATCTTTTGTAACCAGTACCTATCGCAATACAGTAGTATAATTTGAAAGCAGCGTTTTCATTTATTTAGTCCATTCAAGACCCCCAGCAGCACACCTGGAGCTTGAAAGTCAAACAATGGTCCTTCGAACCTTCAAATAAAGAAGATCGCCGTCTTTTTGCTGTGCACGCAGATCAAGTGGACTTTGGACTGGCCGCGTGTACCACGCTACGCCGTACGCCGTAGAGGACACATCAACGACAGTCTACCTAGACTAAAGGGACATTGATCTGAGTGAGTCCGTTCCATTATCCTTAATTTCCTGTCTTTTTCTGTCTTGTTCCAGGAATTTAAAATGGTGCTATACGGATCGGCATATTTGATCTCTTCATAATAGCATGCATTCATTTATAAAATTACATTGATAATAATTCATCGTCATTTCGCATAAAAACATCTATTTCTTATTACAACGCATTCCTTTGTTCGCTTGTCGCTCGGCATCCAGGTGCGATTACGTAAACAAACTCATTAGTGTTTCTTAGAATTTTTACGTATTGAACTGGTTTGCACTGGGCTTATCTATAAAATCAGCTGTTTTACCGTTAGCTTGGCCAGTTATTGATGCAATATTTTATAACTCGCTTACGTTTTCACTAATTTAGCTTTTTGCTTTGTCTTTTTTTTGCATCGCGGCCATTTTGCTTTGTCTTAAGGACTTACTACCTGCACCGCAATATGTCTGATGCAAAATTTAAAGAACTTATTAAGAGGCGTGGAAGTTTCAAAGCTAAGCTTACGCATTTTAGCAACTTTTTAAGAATATTACCCAGCACGGATTTAGACAGTTTCCAAGCAGCCGAATTAAAAAGCCGCCTTATATTAATGGAAAATTTAATTACGGAATTTGATGTCTTGCAGACGGATTTGGAGCTGTTGTCGGAGGATGCGGACGAAATGTACACAGAGAGGGAGCAGTTCGAGACGCAGTACCATGCGCTGGTGGCTCGCGCGAGGACAATCCTCGCCACTGCGCGGGCCCCCTCGCCTACGCGCGCGTCTGCCACGTCAAACGACGAGCTCGACCGTCACGGCTCTGGCTGCAAGCACGACTACGTTCGGCTGCCCAAGATAGACTTGCCTCACTTCGACGGCGACTATCAGCACTGGCTCGAATTCAGAGATACGTATCTTTCCCTTATACACAACAACAGCAGCATACAGGAAGTCAATAAGTTTCATTATTTACGTGCAGCCTTAACCGGCAGCGCGGCATTGATAGTGAAAAATATTGATTTCAAAGCAGACAATTATGCCTTAGCTTGGGAAATGTTGTTAGAAAGATATGATAACGACAGAATTTTAATTAATAATCACATACAGGCATTATTTAATATTGAACACATTCAACACGAATCTTGCAGCTCATTGCGCAACATAATAGACATCACTAATAAAAATCTTCGAGCTTTGACAATCTTAGGTCAGCATAGTGAACATGGTGGTTTAGGGGAAACTCTTATAATACACATGATGTCAGAAAAACTTGACAACGTTACACGTAGGGAGTGGGAAGAGTATAAAAATAATTTAGATTGCTTTCCACACTTAAAAGATTTTATTAAATTTTTATCAAACAGAGCAGATTTACTTGAATCCTTAAATAATAATAAAAATACAATAACTAATAAACACAATAATGAAAACATCAAAACTAAAAACTATCTTACAACTATTAAAACTAAACATACAAATTCAGAAAATGTTAAATGTCCTATGTGTACTCAGAATCACCTTTTATTCAGTTGTCAGCATTTCAGAAATCTTGATGTAGAAGCACGCATTAAAAAAGCTTCAGAAAGCAATGTTTGTTTGAACTGCCTTCGACCTGGTCATACAGTGAAGCGTTGCAGTTTATCTCATTGCAAATATTGCAAGGCCAAACATAATACCCTTTTACATAAGGAATCAACTTCAGAAAACCCAACAAACAGGGACAACATTGCGTTGTCATCAAACGTCGTTTTACCCTGTTCAGACAATAATCAGGCACATATTTTGCTATCCACAGCTTTGGCGAAGGTGACGGATGCAAATGGAGAGCTTCATACAGCCAGAATCCTGTTGGACAACGGCAGTACCTCCAACTTCATCACCCGAGAGCTCTGTGGGAAGCTTGGTCTGGTAAGACAAAGCACTAGCTCCACCGTCTCAGGTATAAACGGTCAAGTTTCTAATACCTCAGAAATCTGCAGTCTTCATTTGCAGTCTTGTAATGGTGGTTATCAGGCGAAAGTAAACTGTTTTGTCATACCGAAAATCACACAATCGTTACCTGGGTCATACGTGGATAAAAGGTACATCACCATCCCACCAGGTATACAATTAGCAGATCCTTCATTTAACATACCTACTGCTATTGACATTCTTGTAGGAGCTGAGGTATTTTGGGACGTCTTAGGTTCCGATACCATTAATTTAGGCAATAATCAGCCTAGATTACAGTCATCCAAATTAGGCTGGCTTATTTCAGGAAGCGTTAGTCAGCCTCTTAAACAACCTTCAGTATGTCATTTTCTTTCACGAAAGGAGTCCGATCAGCTGACTCGTTTCTGGGAACTCGATACTGTGTCGTCTGCAAGCTGTTACTCTTTAGAAGAACAGGCTTGTGAAAAGCTCTTTCAAGACACCACATATCGGGATGCGTCTGGCCAATTCGTTGTCACCATACCATTGAAGGACTCGCCTGAGTGCTTAGGTGACTCTTATGCGAAAGCCAAGCGTCGTTTTCTCTCCCTAGAACGTAGATTTGAGCGGGATTCTACATTTAAAAACAGATATTTACAATTCATGCAAGAATATATTGACCTTCATCATATGTCAGAATATTCTAAAACAAATCAGTCAGAATGTAATTATTTTTTGCCTCATCACGGTGTTGTACGCGAGTCTAGTTCTACCACAAAACTCCGCGTAGTTTACGATGCTTCGGCCTCCAGCACCTCGGGCAAGTCCTTCAATGATATCCAGATGGTAGGTCCAACTGTACAGGAGGACTCATTATCCATACTCTTAAGATTTAGGCAACACAAGTATGTTGTAACGGGTGACATCGAAAAAATGTACAGAGCCATTTTAGTTCAGCCATCTCAGCGTCCGTTACAACAAATTGTTTTTAGATTCAATTATTCAGAGCCTTTAAAAACGTATGCACTGAATACAGTGACCTACGGTACAGCCTCAGCACCCTATCTGGCCACAAGATGCTTGGTGTCTCTTGCAGATCAATGTTCAGACCCAGAGGTTAGTCAGTCCATCAAACGCGACTTCTACGTGGATGACTACTTATGCGGGGGTGACTCTATTGAGTCAGTCATTACCTTATGTCGAGGAGTTGTAAAAATTCTCGAGTCAGCTAAGTTTCACCTAAGAAAGTGGCAATCAAATAGTCCAAAAATACTAGAATTAATCAGTAATATTCATACAGAAAATTTAGATAAAAAATTAAACTTGAATGATTCTCCTAGCAAAACTCTTGGGCTGTACTGGGACTGTAAAACAGATAGACTATACTTTTCAATAGATTTAAAACAAAATATTTCAAAAATAACAAAGCGTAATATTTTATCTTCAATAAGTCAGGTGTTTGATCCTCTTGGTCTTGTCGGGCCATGCGTAGTTCAGGCCAAGCTTATCATGCAGCAGCTGTGGATAAGTAAATGCAACTGGGATGATGAAGTACCAACAGAAATAAAATCTCAATTCATTGAATTTTTAGAGTCACTTTCAGCGCTTAACTTCATTCATATTCCTCATTGGGTGTCATGTCACAATGCTGAATCAGTAGAGTTGCACACTTTCACAGATGCTTCTGAACGCGCCTACGGCGCATGTATTTACGTTAGATCGGTTTCAGTCGACGGAACAGTTTGCGTTCGCCTGTTAGCCTCAAAAAACAGGGTAGCCCCTATAAAGCCCACAACCATACCAAGGCTGGAGTTGTGCGGTGCTTTACTGGGCACGAGACTTTTTTTGAAGGTACGTAAATCACTCACTCTAGAGTTTAAGCACTGTTATTTTTGGTGTGATTCGACAATCGTATTGGGATGGCTGTCTACATTGCCAAGTCGACTTGAACAATTTGTTCGCAATAGAGTGAGTGAAATACAGGAAGCTACGACCGGACAGACGTGGAGCTATGTGCCTTCCAAGAGCAACCCGGCTGATCACACTTCTCGGGGGGTGAAGGCTGATTGTATCAGCTCGTCCACTCTTTGGTGGTCGGGTCCTGATTTTCTTCATAAAATAGAAATACAATTTCCTATTTTGCCTAATACTAAAAATCAGTCTTTGCCTGAAATATCTTTTCATACAACTGACACACTTAAACAAAATAATAATAATATAATTTCAAATTTAATTCACAAAAATCATCATTTACATCACTAATCAGAATTATAGCATACATACAAAGATTTATTTTTAATTGCAAAACACAGAATAACAAAAAAACATCTTACCTAACATTGTCAGAGTTACAATCATCAAAGAATCTTATATTACAGATTCCTCAGCAGGAAATGTTCCCTGAGGAATATACTTGTCTCAAAACTAGTCAGAGCTTAAATAAAAAGAACAGACTAATAAGTCTTTCTCCTTTCATTGATTCTGATAACTTAATACGCGTAGGTGGACGTCTTAATAACTCTAACTATAGTTACGATGTTATGCATCCTATTCTATTGTGTAGCAAACATTACTTAACCAAAATTATATTCGAAAAAGAGCACAAAGCACTCTTTCATGCAGGGCCTCAATTACTTTTAGCACACATCAGACTCACCTATTGGCCTTTGGCAGGCAGGAACTTAGCCAAGCACGTAGTGCGTAACTGTGTTCGCTGCAGTCGCATCAAGGCTCAGCCTGTTCAGGTCGTCATGGGCAACCTACCAACTGATAGGACTCATCTCGAGTACCCTTTCTTGAATACAGGGGTTGATTATGCCGGGCCAGTGCTGATAGCCGACCGTAGGGGTAGAGGATGTAAGCTGATTAAATCTTACATATGTGTTTTTGTGTGCTTTGCAGTCAGAGCCGTTCACCTGGAGCTGGTTTCCGACCTCACTAAGGAAGCTTTTCTAGCGGCGTTCAGCCGATTTATAAGTCGTCGGGGCAAACCTCAACGCGTGTACTCCGACAACGGCACTACATTTGTGGGAGCTTTCAATGAGCTTTCACGCTTCTTAAAGGTTTCATCTAGCAGTATTGAGTCAGATCTGGCAAACCAAGGCATAGATTTTAAATTTATACCCGCTTACAGCCCACATTTCGGTGGACTATGGGAAAGTGCAGTAAAATCCACCAAACATTTATTGCGTAGAGTCATGGGCCTAACTCATTTGACGTATGAAGAGCTCTCAACATGCTTGATCCAGATAGAGGCTATTTTAAATTCCAGACCTTTAACACCTCTATCCACTGATCCATCTGACCTCTCTTATCTTTCTCCTTCATTGTTCCTCATCGGACGACCACTCACGTCATTTCCTCGTCCTCAGATCAGCGACGTCAACATCCAGCGGCTACAGCGATTCGATCGCGTGGAGAAACTGCGGCAGCATTTTTGGCAACGGTTCTCTAACGAGTATGTGTCTCTCCTGCAGCAGAAAACAAAATGGCGTACAGCTGGGCATGACTTGAAAACAGGCACCATGGTGTTAGTGAGAGACGCCAACCTTCCTCTACTTCTATGGCTGCTGGGCAGAGTAGTCGCAGTGAAGACTGGGTCTGACGGACGTAGCCGAGTCGCCGACATCCTGACGAAGAAGGGCACCATCACACGTGCATATAACAACATATGCCCTCTTCCAATCTCATCATCATCATCATCATCACCTTGAAGCACACTTCAACCCGGGGGAATATGTTCCTGACGTCACATCGGGCTCCACCACACAGCGCGGCGGCGACTTGACCTCGCTCGCCCCTCCAGCCGCGACAGCAGCGCTGGGACAACGCCGCGCCACTCACTCGCGGACCCCTTTAATACGCGCGCGCGCGTTTTTTTTTTTTTTTTTTTTTTTTCGCCGCGAGTCTCGAGTTCGAATCCGCTCCGTAACTAAATTTACAAAAAATAGTAAAAGTGACTTTGTGTTTTATTTTAGTAGCTAAATATCTTTATAAAGCTACCATTAAGAAGTGAAAGTATTATCACGAAAAATAAATGTTTATATCCATCATAAAAAGCAAAGACACATAACTCTCGAAAAACTAAGGAAAATACAAAGTGACAATGATGACAATAATTGAAAATAGAGTGCAGTGACTTAGATAACAGTGACTTTTAATCTTAAGTGTAAAATATAAAGCCAACATATATTATGTACTTTTAAAATAAACCAAAATCCCACTGACTTCATTAAAACAACAAGTTATCATCATCTAAATAGTGCTATAAAGTAATTTATAAACAATTTCCAATAAGCAACATCAAAAAAAAGCTCGAGAAAGTGTAATATTTCAAAATTTTATAAACAAAGACAAAGTGATCTTAGTGCAAAAATTCCAAGACAATGAGTCATTTCTAACCGTTTTGTCTTGTTTAAATAATATATCAGTTCAATGCGATCCATAATTTCGCATTGAACTTCTAAGTACATTTGGACGAGTGGCTCAAAGTTTGGCATCGTTTCGAGAATCGAATGATCCCAAGTTCGATCCTCAGCGAAGATAGATTCTTTTTGAGGATTCTAAATGATCTATTATAACATTACGTTCACCATTTGCTTATTACGGCCAGTTTTTTCATCAAAGGTAACAGCCAAAGTAACGACATAAAGTAATAATAACGGTTAAATTCGTTTCTTCACAATTTTAACCGTTGGTTTGACTGTTACTTTATCCCTTAAAATTTACTGCTCATTGAGGGGCTGTTAAAGCTATAGTCACTGTCATTTTGACAAAATTGTATTGACTTCACTGCGTTCATTATGGATGCGTTCAAACTGATTTTATTTAAAAAATAATATTTTTTTTAAAGAAATAGGGTAAAGGCGGGAATAAATGCCCCGGTGGCATAGATGCCTCGTTATCAAAAAATGACTAACGGAAATGGAACTCTCAGTGCGCGAGTCCGACTCACACTTGCCCGGTTTTTTTTTATTTTTAATATGTACGATTGTAGCAGAACCATGCCACGAAAATATAAAAGAAAGGAAGGAGCGCGGGTTCGTGTAGCATTAGCATTCTCAGCCTTATAATAATCCTACTGTTGGGACTCAAGTCTGCTCTCTAGGAGAGGGATGGGCCATAATCCACCAGGTGGACGTGGACCCGGGGTGGACTGGTGGATGAGAGTATGTTCGAGTTAGAGTATGGAATACAAAGCAATTACAGTCAGCTTTCGAGGAAATGGACAAAAATACCATGGGGGGTTAAAATTCTAAAATCACAAATGCTTTTAGAATTTTCACAATAGGTCCAAAAATATTTAAAGGATTAAACTAGCTAGGATATATATATCCCGCCTTTACCCTAAACATCAAATGACATTTGACATATGGCACTACTGGACAGTGATGTTGCGATGTTGTCATGAGTAAAAAAAGCTCCCCACGTGTTTTTGGGGTAATTACGACGTTTGCGTAGCGGCAACTCTTTTGACTTTTAGTTTAGCTGTTATTTGGATGAAGAAACACATTTGCCATTATGACAGCTATGGTCAAGTAAATGTTAATGCTTATACTGATAGTTTTAGTTTTTGATGAAAAAACTAGCCGTAAGTCAATCAGTTCACATAAAAACTAACAAAGAACTGTGTTGTGAACGTTAAGAAGTTTGTGACTTACCCTACGATCAGCAGACATCATATATGACGTAATAAGCAGTGGTCAGTTACTGTTAGACAACAAAGTGAAGTGGTAAAACGAGCTGCACTGCAGAGTGCAGACACGGAAAATACACCTTTAAAAATTCTGTTATTATTATTTTTATTTTCCTCAAAACGTTGCGTTACAAGACAGAATGATGAGTTCACCAGTGTTAGAAAACGTAACTTTTAGAAGACCACAAAAGTCTAGTTCACTAGACAATCTCTACTATAATAATTCTAATTTACTGGATACTACTATGATGAGTGTACCAAATACTTCACTAAATGAAAGTGACACTATAATGAATCTAAATGATACCATCAACAAATTAAAAGCAGAATTACAAACCGCTCATTCAGAAATTGAAAACTTGAATAGTGAAAATTTCAGATTAAAGATTGACCTGGGTAAATGTCTAAATACTATTAATGCATATAAAAAAGTAACAGTATCTGAAAGAAAGATCATGACACCAAGATCTCTTCGTAAGAATAACCTACCAAATAACGGTTTCTCTACGCCAACGAAAATAAAAGAATCGCAGTTACATATTATAGCTCAGTTGGATAATTCTCAAGAACCACAGATGCTCGGTGAAAAATCTGATATTTCAACGACAACTGATAAATCTATAACACTTGAATCCTATGGTGATGAAGAAATAAGGCCCACCTGTACTTCTGAAATATTTTCATTTTCAAATTTAAGCCCCAAAAAAAGTGCAGATAAAACTGGAAGCAATGATTGCAAAGGAATAAAATCACTTAGCGCCTGCAGTAATACACTGAGCAAAAATACTCATAGTGAAGATTTTTATGTTTTAACATTGAGTTCCAGAAAGGGTAATAAAGTTGGAAATAGTGCTGATATTGTGACTGGTGCGGTCGGGGATGTGCACCTCGGCCATGCAACACAGCAACAAACTATCCGGCGTAGCGACAATGTAACGAAATTGCGACAAAACAATTTGCAAAGTCACCAGGAGAGGCACAAAGTCACAATTTTTGCAGACCAAACAGGATATGGGTTCAGACAAATGCTGCAGGAGTACTTAGGAGACTCCTTTTTGGTTACTTCATTTATAAAATCTTTTGCCACAATGGACGAAGTACTGAAATCGTGCATATCTACGTGCCGTGATTACACAAAATCTGATTTTGTTCTTATACTAGCGGGTTCCAACGACAAAAATCCCTTAATGATACAGACACACTTGCATTATACTTTGTGTCAATTACAGAGAACAAATGTAATAGTAGGTAAAACTTATAACAATGATTATATAAACGTTGATGTCTTAAATAATACGCTTAAACTTATATGTAATAACTGTAAAAATTCAAATTTCATTTCTCTAGATTCAAATAATTATAGGAGGCTGAATAAATTGCATGTATGTAGACTAATTCATAGACAAATTTTACAGACAAATTATATGGTTAATTACCAAAATTATATGATTCAATTGATCGATTATAACGGATTAAATAGTTTTAAGGATCATATTCATGTTGCCACTCAAACAAACTGTATTAGTGCATGTACTGAAAAAAGTAACCCCTCACATATTAAAATTGTAAGTATTGGGACACAGACTGAAGATGTCGTACAACAGTCAGAATGTCATACACAGTCAGAATTTTTTCGTGAGTGATTCAGATAAAACCATACCATTACATAGTACTGTAAATCAAGACTCTCTGTCAAAAATATGTATTTGCCATCAAAATGTCTGTGGAATCACCAATAAGAAAAATGATTTTGAAGTTTATTTACAAACGCTTAAAAATAAGGTCAATTATATATGTTTAAGCGAGCATTTTCTAGACGATCAAACTGTACTTTTACTTAATCTAGAGAATTATAGTCTGGTATCCTATAATACTAGAAAACAGAAGAAAAGAGGTGGTACTTTAATTTTAGGATGTATTGACAGAAAAGTTGAGAATATCGATGTAATAAATAAGCTGTATAGGGTGGATAGCTTTGAAGTATGTTGTGTAAAGGATCTTAGCACTAATCTCTATCTGTGTTGTTGTTACCGAGTTCCTAATGATAAGAATTTTGATATTTTTTTAAACAGTCTCGAAAAGCTCTTGGAACATTTATTTAATAAGAAAAGTATTGTTTGTGGAGACTTTAACATTGACCTACTCACAGAGAGCAAAAAACGAACTGAATTTATTAGCCTGTTAGCTTGCTATAACTTTAGACACCTGATTGATACTTACACTTTTGTTCGAAATAACTCTTTTTCCTGTATAGACAATATTTTAACAAATTTGCCTGATGACTGTGTAGAGCGATGTGAGGTGGACCACAATGGTTTAGCGGATGGACACGGGGCTCAACTGGGTGAGTTTTTATTGGAAAATGTCATTGATGAGTTTGATAGTAATAATGTAATCACTATAAATAGGAGAGTTTTTAATAGTAGAAATGGTTTAGCTTTTAGGCAACGAATACTTGAACATGACTGGAATGATATGGGAATCAACACCTTTCTTAAAACTTTTAATAAGATTTTTCATTGTAGCTTTAAGAAACGGGAGAAAAAAGTTAATCTAAAAAATAATTTTCAATTAAAATGGGTTACAAAAGGTGTTAAAACTTCGAGTAAAATGAAACGATTATTATGTACTAGTGGGAATAAAATTGATTCTAGTGTTCTCAACTACAGAAACAAATATGTCAGGATTTATAGAAGGGTAATTTCGAAGGCAAAAAAACTTGTTGTAAATGAAAGTATTTATAAATCTAAAAATTCAAGTAAAGACATTTGGAAAATAATTAACAAGAGTACGAACAGGGTTAAAGCTAGGAAAACGGAAATTAGATTGAAAGTCAACAGCCATATTGTAGATAATCCGGAGGAAGTGGCTGACCTTCTGGTAAAACAATTTGATCACAAATGCATTACGACCGAACACCATAGCCAAGATGCGGTAACCTTTCTTCAGGAAAGTACGGAAAGAGTCAGTAATGATATGGACATTACACTTACTACTCCCTTTGAAATTTCAAAGATAGTCACAAGCATGCAAAAAAAGAAATCTTGTGGTTACGATGAAATACCGATTTCGGTTATTAAAGACAATTTGCAAATTTTGGCAGAGCCTCTTTCCACTTTTTATAATAAGTGCATAATGGAAGGCATATTTCCGGAACAACTAAAAGTAGCTAAGATCATTCCTATTCACAAAAAGGGTTCAAAATCGGACGCAAAAAACTATAGGCCAATTTCCTTATTACCCACACTTTCAAAAATTTTTGAAAAAGTCTTAAAGGATCGATTAAGTAAACATCTTAATTTAAACAAAGTGATAAGTGATAGACAATATGGATACCAGAAGAATGTTGGAACTGGAGATGCTATTTATACATTAATAAATGATGTTGTTGACCAAATTAATCGTAGGATGAAGGTAGCTGGTATTTTTCTAGATTTAAGCTCTGCTTTCGATACTATTGACTTTGAACTACTCACTGCAAAGCTTGAGCACTATGGGGTAAGAGGTAAAGCTTTACAACTCTTCTCTTCATATTTGAAAAATAGGAAAATGTTCGTCGAAGTCGAAAAATTGCAATTAAATGGATGTAAAAAAAGTTACAAGTCATCCTTGCACAATATTACAGCTGGTGTGCCTCAAGGATCAATCTTAGGACCTTTATTATTTATTGTTTTTACTAATGATCTCATAAATTATTTTAATAAAATATTACCTTACATAAAACTAATAGTTTTTGCGGATGACACAAATGCAGTAGTATCAGCAAATGACATTCGAACGCTTAGCGATGCAGTCAATGCAGCTCTAGCTATATTTCATTCTTGGTTTACTGCGAATAAACTAATTATTAACACAGAAAAAACTAATGTAATGTTATTCAAAACCACTGCACGTAAGAAAGAAAGAAAGAAAGAAAGAAAATTGCATTTATTAGCATTACAACTACAGAAAACTCCTTAAAGATAAAACAAAAATAACATTTAGTAATGCCAAAAGGACCTCAGCTCAGCATAAAGCCAAGTAGTAACACAAGGCGACCACTTGACGCTGGTTTTCAGCTGCAGTCCTTGGGTGCCATAAACCACGTAATAAAGATAGTATGGATATTGAACTAAATAAAGTTAAAATTGGGCTTGTCAGGGAAGTAAAATTTCTGGGGGTATATATAGATGATTTATTAAATTGGAAAAAAGAATTAGTTGCACTTGATTCGTCTATATCATCGGCGTGCTATGCTCTAAGAATTCTCAGAGATGAAGTGAGTTTAGAAGCTCTAAAACTGGTTTACTATGCTTTGATAGAGTCTCGATTACGGTACAGCATACAGTTTTGGGGTAACAGCTACAATTATAATTTTCAAAGAGCGTTTATTCTCCAGAAAAGAGCAATTAGAACCATTGTCCGTATTGCCCAACAAGAAAGCTGTCAACCCTATTTCAAAGAACTTGGCATCCTCACAGTACCTGGACTGTACATATTGGTACTATTATCTACCTTGAAGAAATACATTTTTTACTTTGAAACTCACGAAGACAGATTAATAAGGGAAAAAACTCGTAGAAAAGATTTGGATAGCAAATTCATTCCTACACTTAATATTGTTAAACACAGTCCACTGTACCAGGCAGTTAAAATATTTAATAGGTTGCCGCATGAATTGAAAAGCACACTAAGTATATACAAGCTCGTTTAAAACAAGGCTCAAGGCATTTCTGTTGAAGAAATGCCTTTACAATGTAAATGATTTGTAAAATACTATATTAAAACTATAGACATTGTTATTATTGATTTATTTTTATTTTATTTTTTATTTTTGTGGACTGGGTGTTATAAGTTATAATTTATTCTTATATTGTTGACATTGGTATTATTTAACTTAACGTCTTTTTCTTTTTTTTTTTTTGACATTTTAACTTTTGATTACTCATACATTTAAATTGTTTGACATGTATAATTCTTTTCGTATATTTTTTGACATTATTATTATTTTCCATTTGATTATGATGATGATTATTATTTTCTATTATTTTTTTAATGCGATTAGTCCATACATTAATTTGTTAGTTTTGTTTTTTACTGCATGTGTAGTTGCTAGTATATTCGCATACAATGTAAATTGTTTTTGAATAAATAAATGAATTGAATTGCGCATGCTATCGGTTAAATCTTTTGTAACCAGTACCTATCGCAATACAGTAGTATAATTTGAAAGCAGCGTTTTCATTTATTTAGTCCATTCAAGACCCCCAGCAGCACACCTGGAGCTTGAAACTCAAACAATCATTATTAGTTGGATTGAAAATTTCTAGATAACCGCGATTATTTTTGACACTCGTAATACATTCGTTTATGTTACAATTTGAAATTATCTGATCAAGAATTAAAGCATCACCATCTTGAATATTAACTGGGACTCTGAGTAACTTTGAGGAATTTGCTGGGATAATATCTTCATATAAATTGCTATTGCGGGAATTGTACATAACTATCGGGTTAACTGCAGATTTTGTAATTAATCTATTATTTTTAAGATCAATATCTGACTCCCATTTATTTAACAAGTCTAAACCGATTAGGCCGTCAAAGTAATTGTGAAACCTGTAAATGTAGAATGTCAAATCATTAGTGTCGTTTATTTCCTGAAAACATGGTAAGTCAATGGAGTAGTCATTACGGCTAGTTGCATGTACGTTCGTCACCTCAAAAGGGCCATAGTTCCATGGTAAATGTGAGTAGAACCTCTGAACAGCTTCAGGGCTAATAAATGATTGGTTTGCTCCTGTGTCAATTAACAATTTTAATGGTGGGTCTGAAATTACTATGTATGGTAAGTAACGTTGGGTTTGTAGATTGATTTCTAT
Organism: Mythimna separata; assembly: GCA_030763345.1. Taxonomy (NCBI): domain Eukaryota; kingdom Metazoa; phylum Arthropoda; class Insecta; order Lepidoptera; family Noctuidae; genus Mythimna; species Mythimna separata. The sequence continues at coordinate 30,492,483 of CM061168.1, forward strand.
TTTGATTCGTTTGTAGTCCGACTTTTCTGAAAATCCTGGTTAGAAGACGCCGACTCCTCGCTAGATTTCCCTTCAGATGTCGCTTGGCTTACCTCTGGGGGTGAGCCTAATTGCTGGATCATATATGCATTCATAGCGTCGTGGTAAGAGTAGTCGGGCTGTTCAAAGAAGTTATACAGATAATCATTGAAGTTATCATACTCGTAATAAGGTTCAAGCATATATGGATATTCAAGGCATTCGTTGAAATTCATTTCCCTTGTCTTAAAATAATTGGAGGGTGGTGGGTTCCCTTGCCTAAACCAATCGTTACCCCGGAATGGCATTGGTCTCGATACAAAGTGAGATACGCCGCTCATTGGTTTTGGTGTATTATTTGTGTTCGGCCCTTTAGATTGATTATTACTATGTGAATTATTTTGTGGATTACAGTTAGAAGGACGTGCCCCGAATATCTGTTGCGTACGCGACGGACCTTGCTGCTGGAATTTCTGTGGTTGGTTAAACCCTGGTCTCCACATTTGCGGTAGACGCTGCAGTGGATGTGGCATTGCTATATTTGGTCGAGAAGGACCGGGCATGTTAAAATTAAATGGCCTCTGCATGGGCATGGGAATATGTGGCATGAAAGGATTGAATGATTTTGTCTGATCAGTCGGTGCCTGATGCTGTGGTTTTTTAGCTGGTGTGTGTTCGTTTCGCTGTTGTAAGTAGAGAGTGTTAATTTCCTCATGAACAAACTCAAGTGCTTTTTCAATCGTGTCCGGTCGCATACATCTAATGCGTGAACCTAGGGGGTCACGAAGGCCCCGTAAGTATGATTGCAAAGTTAATGTTTTATAGAGTGAGCGTTTCGAATCGATTGTGCTTTGAACGTTTTCGTACAGTGACACATAGGTCATGATAGTGGCAAATAAAGTCTGGCACTTTTCATAGAATTCCTGTGGTGTGGAGGAACCTTGAGTTAATAGAGCCATGTCGTTATAAAGCGAGGTCTCATCGTGTTGGTCAGAGAAATTATTAACTAAAGAACTACGTATGCCATCCCAAGTTTCTGGTACGCCGTTGGTGTTAATTAACCGTGCTGCGGGTCCAGTGACCTTGTTAAGAATCCCGTTTAAAAGAGCCAAATTAGTTAATTCGCGCCCTGGTTCCGCTGATATCCGCTGATACATAGGCCTGCACTAACTGATCACTCAGTTTGATGAATCTAGTAAAGACATAAGGGTTTCCGTCAAATTCAGGAACTATGCGTAAGGCCTTGTAAATTTCGTCTATCGCCGACATTTCTGCGGTTATTTCTATATTTCCTAATTGCCTAAATGAATCTAATAAAGATGATCTGGATGATCTAACTAACCTAGGGGTCCTCGATTGCCTGGGATGGAAAATCTTGGATTTTTATAAAATTTAAGGATAAGGATGAGCAACTCAAGAACTATTCTAAAGTACTCACATGAGCATAATTGGTCCCTCTGCGGTATCGATGTCTGGATACTCCTCCTGCCGACAGCTTCTGAAGATTCGGATACTCGTACGGTGCTTGATAGTCACCCGGGTGACCCGCGAGTCGCGATCCTAAGGTCGTTCCTATGAATTTACTCTCGCGAACCGGCCCGCGAGTATCCTACCGGCTGCGCCAATTATGTTTGCTGGAGCCGGAGGATGCAAAAAAAAACAATTTACTTCAAACTAATTTAATTAAGTAAAAATGAAATTACAATTATGGCTTAAAATTATTGAGGTGATAATTGGTCGATGTATGTACCAAGAATGCCCTAAAACATGCAATCGTGGAGCGCATTGACGATGGGTGGTCCACGGTTGCGAAATGATGCTGTGTAGGCACTTAGTCACTGCGATGTGCAATATCAGTATCACGTTGTCCACCGTCCTTGTGTAACACCGAATCGTAATATCAGCGATCCTTAGTTACACGGTAGCGTAACAAGTTGACACGTACATGACACATAATAGGGCCATTATCGAGCAGGTGGTTTTTTTTTTAGGTGTGGAATCATCAAAATGACTTCTCCTGCTCTGGGCGGAGCGGGAGGGCATGTCAGACTTTTACTGACTAAAACCCACTCCTGTACCTTCTTTTCTAATTCCGGGGTCCTGGGGATCTCTTTCGTCAACCCTGGCAAAACCATCGAGCAGGTGGTGTAAAATAGTTATTTAAAATACTTAGTTCTCTTGACATTAATTAGAAATAATTCGTGTAATATTAGCAAAGGGATAGTATTTTGACTTCCGAGAGAGTTATTAGATTGTTTGAGAGACACTTGTAAAGTAGCTGGATTTTGTGATAGCGTGAATTTGTGTAAAATATAAGAAAACCTGAATGGTTAATTTCCTACCTTAACTCCTACCACAGGGTACTTACAAAATGTGTCTTTTATCGCAAGTGGTGCCGCAAAACGTAGTATGTCAAAACATTACAAATAAATAGTACTATATCTGTCTGCAAGGATATAACGACCAACCCTGCGGTTCCAGAGATAGCCTCATTTTTCATGTTAGTTTCAATTTTTTTATGAAAATAGGTAAGTAGCGGTAACTTCATTTGTACATGCGATTGCTTCGCAAGATTTTCCAGGTATAGTAATGATCACCAGAACCCATTTTATTAATGTAAAAGGCGATTTTCAGGATGCCGTGAGGCGCAGTTACTAACACTGGCACGGCGTTGAGCAGGCTTGGTACGGCACTCTCCGTCTCTGGTCGCTGGCTGAAAGCTACGGGCTACAGCTAGTCTATTAGAAATTAAATCAGAAATTCCACTATTACCCCAAAATCCTCCTTTGGGGTCTGAGGACACGCAAGAGCAACCAACATACTGCCGTTGATAGATCTACATCGGGTCCATTACATGCCCGGTAAGTGTCCGTGAAGCTCCTTGCTCCTCCATGCTTCTTAGTATTTAACCTATGGAGACGGCAAAGCAGGGCATACCATACCCCTCTGCCAAAGTACATTGGCCATATGACCATACACGTTATATAAAACTAGTTTAATCCGCGGTCGCCGCCATTGTGTATCGTATTGGGTCGCAAATAGGTTCTCTCCAAAAATTATACATTGCGCAGTTTCCAGCTGTAAAAATCGTTTTGCTACCACAAATCTGCGAAACCATGATGTTTCATTGTAAGTTTGCGTTATGCACAAATATAGTTGTACAGTTCGTCCGTTATAAGTTGGCGAGTGTGAAGTTAGGCTCTCCGAATTTTGGCGCTTGAAATATCGTACAAAAATAAAGGTTTTAAAAAAATAAATGCAATTTGCAGTTCTTATTGCTGTTAAAAACAGTTATTGGCATTCATTTTTTTTTAAACCTTTGTTTTTGTAAGATATTTCAAGCGCGAAAATTCGCAGAGCCTAACTTCACACTCGCCAACTTATAACGGACGAAAATTACTGTATTCAGACTATATGTTTTGTGTACAATAAAGAATTTAGAAATAAACTTTATACTATTACGATAGAAAAATATCGTGGTACCTACAATTCGTCCATTATTATAAGTTGGCCAGTGTGAAGTTAGGCTCTGCGAATTTTGGCGCTTGAAATATCGTACAAAAATAAAGGTTTAAAAAAAATAATGCCAATAACTGTTTTTAACAGCAATAAGAACTGCAAATTGCATTTATTTTTTTAAAACCTTTATTTTTGTAAGATATTTCAAGCGCCGAAATTCGCAGAGCCTAACTTCACACTCGCCACCTTATAGTGGACGAACTGTACGTGGGTAATTTTTACGCAGTACATGCCCTGTACCCTGTGGTTTATAATAGTGTTGCGACAATGTGAGTGAATGATTGGTAGAATAAAAGGTTTTTCAATCAATTATCAATAAAATATATTCAATAATAAGTTTATTTTGCGTCTGAATAAAAAGAGTAATGTCAGTTAATACCTATATTATTATTATTTTTTTAAATAAATGTTGTATGTAAAAGGGATTAAATATAATGACCACCATAAAATGCTTTGATACCCTTAGTTCTTTTACCAAAAATATATATTTGACACCAGAAAAATGAAGTCTAAAATTACAATAGTACTAGCTATTTTAGTTACGACTGCACCTCAAATTGTATTCGAACACCAAATGTAGTAAATGGTCACCAAATCTTAGCGAGCAAATTAATGCGCTATTTTTGCCTAAATAAACTACTGTGATTGCCATAAAATGTATGCTTGGGGTTACAAACTGGATAAAATAGATTAGGTTAGGTTAGAATTGTGACCAACCGCGGCCGGCGAGCGCTACTTCTCGAATATTTTTTTAGAAAAAGTTATTCATATTATTTTATTTATTTATTTAAACAAATAAATAAATAATAATAATAATAAATAATTTATTTCACACTTTTTAACTCCAAACATCAAACAATAGCGTCCAATAAAAATGAATGAAAGCTTATAAATTAAAATAAAGCTTTATATTTACTTAAAAGTTTTGGATTAACAATGATTTGTTTGACATTAGTTTGCTTAAACAGGATAGCAAGATATAAAAACTTTGATTTTATTGTTGCATTAAAATGCTGGTATGATTTTGGTGATCATAGTACTTTCTAACAATGATTTATTTGGAGTAATTTTGCTTAAATAGGATAACGAGACGTTAAAAGAAGATTGGCAAATCCCCATGTACTTTCAGTATCACATACAGGCTTATCGTTTCATAGAATGAATATATGGATTGGAATGCTACAATAGAGTATAACAAAATATGTACCTAATGGTAAGGGCCTGTTTCACAATGTCCGAGTATTTTTTTTTTTTTCTGGTAGGGGAATCATCAGAATGACTTCCCCCGCTCTTGGGCGGAGCGGGAGGGCGTGTCAGACTCTTACTGACTAAACCCCTACCCCGTTCCTTCGTTGCCTTCGTTCTGGGGGGGACTCGGTATCAACCGTTAGGAATACCACATGTTCCCCCCAGAGGCTTCGGCCCTACCGGGCCCCTACAGTTTGCTGACATCTCCTTGAGGCGCGCGTGGAACAGAACGCGCCGTTGACGACTGGGCTCGGTCCAGATTATTTCCAGACTGCCGGACAGCGAGCTACCCAGTGCTCGCCGTCCGCGAACCCGCACAATGTCCGAGTAGCCACTACTTCCTGAATAAATTCAAAAATGGAACAGAATTTGTATGACATTATCTGCCAAGTAAGATACTCGAAACTTAATCATAGGTGGTGAAACAGGCCCTAAGACATACATTAGAGTTGGGGATATTAAAATGATTTATATACATAACCTCAAAATGGACCACCAAAAATAATACAAATTTTGAATTCGCGCGATGCTTGTGGACGCGACGTATTTGTGCTAGTATCTTACTAGTATATTACTAGTGCGCGAATGAATTCGCGCGAAACGTTTCGAGACGAATTCGCTTCTTCTGGACAAGGTTATAAGGCCTTTCCACAATTTTGCTATGCACCTTGCAACCTTACGAAGCGTCTCGCGGCAGCGCGCAGCGCAGCGCGAAATCACTGGCCTTTTTCAGTGTCGTCATGTCGCGTCGCGTCTTGGTGTGAACTGACCCATACATTTTAATCACATAAAATGGATAGATTGTACGTTCTTAAGTAGGTAACTATATAAGGATTTTTGTGTTACATCACTTTTAATAGTAATTAACGTACCTTTTGCGGGATTCGCATCCGCATCTAAGATGATTCATGGTCCATCAATATGATGGTCGTCAACAGGATAAAAGAAAATGAATAAAAATGGAATAGGGACCTAAAAACAAAACCATAGTATATATTTTTTTATTATAATGGTAACAATACATTGTCAAGAAATACCAGAGGGGGATTGTTCCTTCGTGTCGATCGTCCAGACTACACTCATGACATGTGAACAACAGCCCACGGTTCTGAGTCCTACTATACAATTACTACAGTAGCCGATGATGGCGCTCCAATCTTGCTGTTCCCTTTCCGGCTTCGGTATTCTCCTCTAAACTAGTCAAATCAAGACATGTCGGCAAAGGCGTGATAAGCGCACATTACAGTTTATACACTGGAGATCAACTGCTGACATTGTTATAGCATGAAAAAGATTAACAGAATAAATAAGAGTCCTATCTCAGTCCTGCGCAGGTTTATACACTGAACGCAAATTGTAATGTACTAAAGTAACGTGGTGGCACAAAATAAGAGTTCACACTTCATTTACAGATGCAGACAACATTACAAATAACACGAACGACGAATTATGTTTAGGCAGGGTCAAACAAAAATTACACTTGACAGTTTATATTTTTTTTTGTATTTGACATAAGTAACAGCTAAAGCCTGCTATACATGTTGGCCGAGCGTAGACCAACACGAGCCTAAGCAAATCGACACAAGCCAAACGCTACTGTCTACATGTTTGGCAAGTTAAAGACCAACGCGAGCCTAGACCAATGGACGCAAGCTAATTTGAAAGATGCCCATACGTTGGCCGAGCGCAGGCGAGCGCCTTTGATTTGTGCACAAAAACCGACACCGATCCGAAGTGAGGCGAGTGGTCACAAGCGACGGCGAGCGTAGACAAGTGGCGCCAAATAAACCCTACACACGTTGGCGCTTGGCTTCACTCGACCAGCTAGGCGAGCGACACCGAGCGATGACAAGGCAAGGCAAATAGGCTGTCTACATGTTGGCGTTGGCCGTCGCTCGGCACCGCTCGGCCAACATGTATAGCAGGCTTAACGAAATGCGTTTTGTTTTTACTGACTTCACAAAAAGGAGGAGGTACTATTGCATTATTGCGTTTTGTTTCCGTAACGGGACTGTACACTAAAATCATGGTTTTTTAATTACTCTGGACTCCTAACATTATATTTTAGCTTGGAAAATAACTAACGATATATGATCCATAATTTGCATATAACTAGATTTTGGCATGTTTGGATTTTCATGATGTGATACCCAACTCGCCAATCTTCTTTTGGTTATAATTTTAAATTAAAATGCGTGTTTAATTTTGGTGCTCATTTACTATTTTTGTCTCCTAAATGATACTATATCTGGTGGTAAGTTAAACATAAGCCTATGTAAAATACACAATATTATAGTACACAGTTTGTTCTTTTTTAGTCTAAATGTTTTTATACCTATTTTTGTGCAGTTTCATACACTTCTTTGTCTAAATTTATTTTAAAATCATAAATAATGGTTTAAATATGGCAGTCCAAACCAAAATTTCACCGAAGGTTTTGTACCTGAACCTGTCAAGACCCTTTATCTTGGGAACGCGTGAAGGTATCAAGTTGAAATTAAAACTATATACTCAAGTCCGCGGTCCCTTGAAACTGTGCAAAGATCAAACTTTTAAGTTGACGGGAAAAAAGATACGCCCGTTTATGTTGTAAAAAACGTACATTTCGACACTGTCAAAGGGATCAAAATTCATAGGGTACTTCCCGTTGATCTAGAATCGTGAAATTTATCACGCAGCAAGGTATTATAACATAAATATAAAGAAAAGTCTGAAAACTGTAAATTTGGTGTTACATCACAAGATTTTTTTTTTTAAATCTCCAAGACTCGATTCGAGAATTGAATTGTTTTCATAGTTAAGTTTTTTCGTAGTTAAGTTGGTACGGAACCCTCAGTGCGCGAGTTCGACTTGCCCGGTTTTTTTAATATTAAAACTAGCAAACTCGTCATAACGGGTGAAATAGTATTTACTAGCTGTCCCCTGCGGTTTCACCCGCATTTTTCGTTACTGCTCCGCTCCCGTGTGTCGTAGCGTGATGGTATGTACCCTATAGCATTCCTCGATAAATGGGCTATCTAACACTGAAATAATTTTTCAAATCGGACCAGTAGTTCCAGAGATTACCCCCTACATACAAACTTACAAAACCTCCTTATAATATTAGTATAAATAAACGTGGTAAACAGACTTAAGTTGAGACTAACTCTTTAAGTGCCGATAATTGGGTCCTTTACCCTATATCATTATTTTTCCGAAATGGATGGAATTGTTATCTACTAGCTTTAGCCCGCAGCTTCGCCCGCGTACATAAAATATAGCCTATGTCACTCAGGAATACAGCAGCATTCTATTGGTGTTAAAATTTTAGCAATCGGACCAGTACTTCCAGAGATTACCTCATACAAACAAAAAAACAAACTTTACCTCTTTATTATATTAGTATACACACATCAAAAGTGTCTAGGGATCAACGTATATTTTTGCAATAACTTTTCTCCTGATTGATATTAATTAAAATTTTCTTTAAGGATTCATCAAATAAAGTGTTTTCGTTTGTCACAGTAACGATAAACCAAGTCATCTTTGCATTAATAAAGAAATTTGCCATTTTCCTAATAAAGGGATTTTTGACATTTGAACCACTAACATTAAAGTTCGAAAAAAAGACTGAAATAACAGTTTTCTTTAAAATTTTATTGGGTAACTTAAACAATTAATAATCCGTGTTTCTACCGCGAACACTAACAACACAAGAACATCGGTTTGGCATACTCAAAATGAGTTCATCCAAATCACGCTGTGGAATGGCCGCCCATGTTCGTTGCAACAACAAAAAAAGGTCTTCTTGCGACTGGATACCCTCCATATTCGGCAGAGCTCTTCTCTGTAGCATATCCCATGCATGCTCAATCGGGTTCAAGTCTGGCGACTGAGCAGGCCAGGGCAGGACATTGATGTTAGCTGCGGCGAGAGTCTGTCTTACAACTCTTGCGGTGTGCGGTCGTGCATTATCATGCATTAACTGAAATAAGGGACCGATTTGCACTTGTAGAGGAACGATGACGTCTGATACAATCGTCTCAGCATAAATTTGAGCGTTGAGGTTGCCTCTGATCCAAATCAACTCAGTTCTTCCGCCGATCCAAATACCCGCCCATACCATGATGGTTCCACCACTATAAGGATGGACTTCCTGGCAGGATTTTAATCGCTGTTGGCGTCCAGGGGTTCTCCAGTGTCGTATACGTCTTGTATCCGGTCTCATACCAAAACGAGACTCATCAGAAAAGCACACGTAACGCCATTGTTCTTCTGCCCAATTTCTGTGTTCAAGAGCCCATTGATATCGAATCCTACGATTGTGCATTGCTATAGGTGGTACCCGTAGCGGTCTTCGGGAATGAAGGTTCACTTCATGCAAGCGGTTTCTGACTGTTTGGTCGCTAATTAAGTTCCCTGAAGAGTGATGAAGCCTCACGGCTAACATCATGGCGGTTATTGTTGGAGCTCTTCGAGTTAAGATTTCAATGTATCGGTCTTGTCTCCGTGTGGTGCAGCGATACCGTCCTCCATGGCGCTCAGCCACGGTACCAGTGCTTCGGTAACGTGTCCAAAGTCGACTGATAACACTCTGACTTGTATTCAGAGCTAAAGCCACAGTACGTTGCCGGGAACCAGCTTTTATCATTCCCACGGGTCTGAGCATTTCTTCCCTGCTTAAATGACGTCGCCGCTCCATAATAACGTTGGTTTTAATCAGTAGTAGGGAAACAGTAGCACTAATAATGTCTTCAATGCGTTGTATGTTTTTATAGGGAAAATATTGACAGCTGATTTTCATCTTTTACTCGAATTTGATTCACAGTTCCTGATTCAAATTATGAAATGCACCAAAAAGGATCGATCCATATAAATTTATAAAATCATAAATTTATTACAAAGCCACATCTCAATCTCAAGAAATCCGCATAAAAATGCTTGATCCCTAGACACTTTTGATGTGTGTAGATTGATATGGCGACATGTCAAAACTTTAAGATTTAATTTATTGTGCGAGTCAGACTTTTACTGACTAAAATCCACGTGCAACCTTCAGTCGTCTTTTGGTCACTGAAAAAAAGAGTGATCAAAGAGTGATCTTTCAAACGTTCCCACAGAAAATCTTTGTTGGTAGGTAGTTTGTTTTCGTTGCGACTGCTGGTTTTGATAAGGACGATTAAGGGCCATGTGCACCGACATAAGTTTAAACATTGATTTTGCAATCGACCCATTATAATTTAAACAATGTTTAAACAAGGAGCGGTTTTATTGTGTTCACCATCAACTTTCGGCGTTCGGTTTCCTAAACGAAACATAACGGAGCGTTTTTGAACGAATGAGTGAGCAATTGCAATACTACTAAATAAAATGTAAGACTACAAATCTTGAAATTTAGTTCACGCTCACAACTTTTTAACATGGCCAGATAATAGTTTATGCCATAAAATGTGAAAGTTGCTGTTCATTGTTTCTTAGGCTTTACGGGAAACACATTTTATGTTGGAAGGTTTATCAACGCGCTCTTTTTTACCTGTAGCTGTCATTTTTTAAAATTTACTGATAAGGTTTCGTGGTATTTTTGTTGTAAGAATCGTATATGAAAAATTAACGATTTAGAGTAAATGTGTGTGTATGTGTAGCGTATGAGGTTTAGAAGTTCTGTGTAAATAATAAGATAGTGTTCGATTGCTTATTTCAACAAGTAAAAGGATGTTGAAAGATCTTCTCGTCATCGTTTTTACTCATTAAAATAATCTAACCTACATTATAAAATTAAAAGCCATTATATCTCAAACATAAATAAGTAATTCGATTGTAAATCAAACAAAATAACCTACAAAAGTTCTGTCAAATGACAGTAACCGACGTCTAAACAACGTCTTGTAGCTCGATTAAGATAACCATCTGATTAACGTCAATAACCGACGATAAGGCGGTGGTGAACAGGAAATATTGCTAAAACAGCCGTTTTAATATTTAAACAGTCGATTTGGCATCGGTGAACATCGCCCTAAGTAATAAAAAAAGATTGATTAAACCATTTAATCAGTACAATTACCATAGAGTATTATTATTGTGTATTCTTTTTTATCAATCATATTCATACATAACTTGTGATAACGAAGAATGTCTCATTAATGGAAATAGTACATTTTGATATAATTAGAGAAAGTTTGTCATTGTAACCGAGGCGAGCTTCAGCTGAGGCCTCGGCTAGGGTGTTACGAAGCTGAGTGCTGCACAAAAAACTTCCACGTGTATCAAACGACGTTTGTCAAATACACTTACAAAGTAATTAATAAACGGAGCTCGCGCATTTTTTCCGTACGAGTGCAGAAAACAGTAAATTATGCGCATTAAAGCGGTAGGAACTGGAGCGGATTGTCGAGTGAAGGTCTTACTAATGTCTGTGTTTCTGACGTGAATTTGTAAAATAGTGCAACGGTTCATTAAATAGTAATCGTGTTTCCATATCTTGTGTTAGTTAAGACTATTCTAGTATTACTGACTTTGTTCACACTAGTCACTATTTATTTAAATAAATCCATGTTGAAAACGATAAAAAAAAACAATTCTGACAAATGTTTGATTTAATGTTACATAAAAATGGTTAGGTTAGTGTTTTGTCTTCTCAAATCTTTTAATTATCAGTAGAAAGCTTGTAATATAGTTTATCATCATTAGTGAATAACCCACTAGTGCTCTTATAATGTAACATTAACGACAAAGAATGCACTAAATAATCGTTGTTCTATATCTTTAAAAACATTATTAAAGAATATTTGTTATGCTTAAATTGTCAGCAGACACATTGTCTTAGTATAACAATTATTATTCATATACTTTTAAAGATGTGCATTAGGTAAATCCTTTACCTAATGCTCATCTTTAAAAGTAAATTCAGAATTAAACAAAACTTTAGTAATCTAATCTTACCTAAACTAACACCATCTAGTGGTGCAAGACGACAGTAATTTCAAAGTCAAAATGACCGTCGTCAGATCGACATACAAACTTACTGATTGATCAATTACTTAAAAATTAAAAACTTATTTAAATAACTAGGTACTTTCTATTCCTTGGCTTCATCCTCGTCAAGTTTATCAGAGAACAAGTGCAGGATATGTCTTAGCTCTTCTTTAAAACCTTGCCTCACGCCGCTGCGCAGGCCTTGCAGTACTTGCTGCGTCGAGTTATCAGCACAATCACCAGCGCGTGTGACAGCAACGTCACATCTTTTACCCTCATAATCAGCTGTGCACTCACAAAATGGTTCATCCTCCTCGTTCAGAGTACAGACGCCGTTGTGAAGGCAATACTGATGACACGCACTTAATTCACACCTCTTCCCTGTGTAGCCGGTTTCGCAATTGAAATAATGAAGATAAGAATAACACGAGTAGTCATGAGCATTTTGATATGGTTGGGATTCTGGCCTATCTCTGTAGTGGGAATGAGCCGTGATCCACCACATAGACCCAGTGCGGAGTAGCGGATCTCACATAACTTCGATTTTTTCTAGTTGTAACAGAGGAAAAAGGTGACAGCGGGGAGGATAAAGAGTTAGGTATTTCGACCCTGCTGGGCCCCTACCGTTTTGCTGACATCTCCTTGAGACATAAGCGTGGGCTTACGGTGGCGGGAAATCGATCGGATTTCGAATCCCGGCATCTGGAGCGTGAGGAAGTCGCTTCCCTCACGCGTGCGGCCGCCTCCTTCGCTAGAATTTCTGCCTTGCAGAAGGAGGCGATGTTTATCTTTACCGTTTTGAAAGCCGCGGTGATGATGTAAATTACACAAAGTAATAGATACGCCTGACTGGTTTGAGCCTGCGTCATATACATAACTTGTAAGTCGGGGCAGTTACCACTGCGCCACGACAACATCTGTTGGATTCGCTAGATGCTAATAAAAGTGACTGTATTGTCTATACAACGAAATCTATGGACAATTATTTACCTGCACTTAGGTTGGGCGTCAGTGTCGAGCATGAAGCAAATAACCAGTGGAGTGCGCGTACGATGCTATTGCGCTCGCCAAACATATGCTAAAACTAGTAGACACGGCAATCGCAGGTGTAGTTACGCACGGCACGCGCTCCCGATTGTCAGGCGAATAAAATTAAAAATAATGCCTAGTTGTGCTATTAAATGGTGTGGAAAGTGTTCTAATACTTCAAGTTACACAAAAGATGGGATATCATTTCATAGGTAAGTGATTTTCTACTTCAATTTCATTAAAAACGAAAAATGCATTCAAATAATTGCATATTAGAAATTTGCGCTACTGTCCCTTTCTCGCACACTCAATTGCATATCTGTAGCTGTCTCTTTTTTTCTCGATAGTGCCGTTCATGGAACAGTGACGCCTATATCGATATAATTTAAAATATAGGTCCACTAGCTGTTGCCCGCGACTTCGTCTGCGTCAAGTTCGTTAAACTGCACAAAAGTAACCAATAATTCTACACTTGCGACTAATTCCGAAAGCATCCAATTCATTCATTTTACTTTCACATAAAACAGTTTAACGTTTGAATCCCCAACCGGTCCTATGAGACCGCGCTGTTATTGTTTTACTATTGTGTCTCGTTTCGCGGGTATCTGAGTAACTACCTTCATTCCTTTTTTTAGTTGGGACATAATTCAATGACTTCTCCCGCTCTTAGCTGACGCATCAGGGCGTGTCAGACTTTTACTGACCAAAACACACTCCAATGTTCTTTCTTTGCCTTGCGTTCCAGGGCCCCAGGAATGCCTTTCAGAAGCGAACCCATGACCCCAGTAGGCTTGGCGACCCTGATGGGTCTCTATGGTTTTGCTGACATCTCCATGAGGCACGCTTGGAACACTACCCGCCGTTGACTCGGTCTCGGTGTAGATATTTGGTTACCGAACAGTCGGACGGCGCCCCATTGTTCGCCGTCCGCAAGCCCACTTCTACGGTGGCTGGAAATCGGGGTCGGAATCTTATTTCCTCAACGCAGAGCGTGAAGGCCATTTCCTCATCCATGCGGCCGCCACCTTGGCTGGATTACTGCTTCTCAGAAGGAGGCAACCGCCTGCCACTCCACGCTGCTCTAGACCAGGGCCCGGTGCGAGAGGTCGCTGCAACTGATGACCCCCACAAAAACACGGCGGTGCCTCGTTCAAACGGTGCACACCCTTACCGTATGCTCCACCGTGTTCTCAGGGCGATCCACATAAAGGGTCACCAGTCCACATAATGGGTCACCATGAAGATGAAAACGCCGATTAGCCTACGAACATCAACGAAGCAGAAATAATAAGTGAGGGTTGCAGCAGTTGGTGATTAATAAAACTAAATATTTACCTACTCCTTGGATAAAGGCGTTTGTTTATGTATATATGTCTCTAGTCTATAATTATTACAGTTTAACAAAAATGTACGATTTTAAAATTATTTGCTGACCAAAAAAATCATATCAACCTTGAATGAATTCCAAGCACCACTAAGTAGACACGGTAAGTTCGGGAGGTCCCTGCATCGGATCAAGAAGAAAGGACGCCCAGGTGTCGCCACTGTGTGGACCGCCCGGAGGACACGGTGGAGCACACGGTAGAGGTGTGCCCTGCTTGGAGCGCCGCCGTGTCCTTGTAGAGTCTATCAGCGGCGGCGACCTCTCTGGGCCCTGGTACAGGCCATGGTCCAGAGCGAGGAGGGGTGGTGAGCGGTCGCCTCCTTCTGTGAAGCTGCAATGCTAGCGAAGGAGGCTGTCGACCGCGAGCGTCGCCGCCGAGATCCCGATCCCGATTTCCGACCACCGTAGACGCGGGCTCGCGGACGGCGAGCAGCACGCCGACCGGCAATCTGGTAATGACCTGGACCGAGCCTAGTCGTGAACGGCGCGTTCTGTTCCACGCGCTCCTCAAGGAGATGTCAGCAAACTGTAGGGGCCCGGTAGGGCCAAAGCCTCTGGGGAACACGGAAAATCCGAAAGGTTCTCACCGTGTCCCCCAGATTGAAGAAACGAAGGGGAACGGGGAGGGGTTTAGTAAGAGTCTGACACGCCCTCCCGCTCCGCCCAAGAGCGTGAGAAATCATTCTGATGATTCTCCTTCCAAAAAAAAAAAGCACCACTAAGTAAGTGTAAATAGCACTTATGTAGGCTGAAAAAAGTGCATAAAGTAGTTTTTAGTTGTCAAAATATATGAGTGGTAAGCACAAAGCTGATCCTGAAGTCAATAGAAGGTTTAGTATTTGCCTCTTTTTTATGTGAGGTTTTTAGGTGAGTAGTAGGAGCTCTAGGTGGAGAAAGTGGTCTTTTGCGGACTAAATTCCACCATGTTCCTTCAGTTGCCAGTTATTAGGTACTTCTCTCACTTTCTGCATTGTGCAAGTACTAACCGAACATGAGTGTGTCGAGAGGTAGATATTTTGAATTCGGCGGGAAGAAAAGGCCAAGTCACCATTCTGCGGAACGCCCGGAAAACACGGCAGACGTTACGGTCGAAGTCTACTCTGCTAGGCGGAGCACCGCCATACTGTTTTGGCGTCAGAATCTGAATCCTACTGCCCTAGTTTGGGTCAATGTATGGGGCAAGACCTCCTCTTGCCCTGCCAATGGAATAAACCTGTTATCGTGAGAAAGAAATTCTTAAGCCTCCTATTGTCGTGTAGACATTTCTTAGGTGTCATTAGTCACAAAGCGATTCCCGACGTTTTTAATTATTTAAATTATCCGTTTATTTAGGCAGATTTTTTACTTGGGGTTATATTTGACTGACGCCTTAATACATCATACGGTGTTTTTTTTCAGCGGGTACTACCTTCTTTACCGAGAGTTAACTTTGCAATTTATGAATTAAATTAACTCTTGAGTGCGTGCATTTTTACTCAGCAGACTTCACATAATTGATGGTCAAACATGGTCAATTGCAACCTTTGGTGCCACTTTAAACGGGTACAGTTTGCAGAGCTGTAAAAAAACCCACCATGTTCCTTCAGATGCCCTTTGCGAACAATTTCTCAAATCAATTCTATCTACCTATACTATGATAGCACAATTCATAAGAAAGAGATTTCGCAACACACCGTGCAGCAGGAATCGTAATATTTAAATTTTGCCATAACTTCAAAACCAAACGTCCAATTTTAATCATTCAAAGACCAAATATTATCTACATAAACTGTGCTTAGTGATAAAATAATTTATTTTGATAAGGGTTAATAGCATGACTAAAATAAATGCGTTTAAATGTAGTCCAAAAAAAATCAAGATTTTTAAATAAAAAAAATGGTTGTTGTGCCTCACTCGACATAGATAGGTATAGTGTGTCGCGGACTTTTTTGTAGATATTTATAAGATCTACAATTAATTAGAACATTTTATGGTTCTATCTTGTACAGTTTAGGCAGCGTACGCAAAATAAGTAACTTTTCTGGTTGATTTTTTACACCTAAACCTAAATATCTTACGGAACCCTATTTTTTTCCAGAATAAAATTTAGCCTATGTTACTCGTGGATAATGTAGCTTTCAAATGGTGAAATTATTTTTAAAAACGGTCCAGTAGTTTTTGAGCCTATTCATTACAATCAAACAAACAAAGTTTTCCTCTTTATAATATTAGTATAGATAACGTACCTTATGTTTTTGGAACGAAGTTTTTTTTGTTTTATTAAACTAAATAAAATTAATGGTCACGTAACAAAACCATTATATACATGATTATTTATATTATATTAAATAGATAATTAATTTTATTTTATTTTAATCTTAAACTTGTTTTTTGTATGCATTAAAAACAGATTTCCAAACGATGACTGATGATCTTGTTTTATTACACAATTGCAAACAAAACCTCATAATTGTATTTATAAGTCAAATTATCGATATCTATATAATGCCTGTAATTGTTTAGTTGAAATAAACGCTTTGATTTTGATTTTATTTTTGTAAGTGACTGATTTTAATTGAATATTCATTTCATTGAGTAGTTTTATGTTAAAATCCATTTTATCGATATCGACTATTTGCTTTGAATCAATTAGAGCAATCACTAGCAAGACGTAGGTACACGACTTGACCTTGAACGGACCAATAGCAGCCCTGCATTTTTCTTCGTCCCCCGGCCCGACGTGGTGAGTTGTTTAGTTAGAAGAAATTGGGCTATGCGCTCTCTTCTCTATGGTGTCGAGACTACAGTTTCCTTGCAAGCAATATTCCTTGCAGATCGTAATTTCGCATCTTTGACCATAGTAACCTGCTGTACACTGGCAGACTGGCTCCTTTTCCTCATTCAGAGAACAGACGCCGTTGTGTAGGCAGTGCTTGTGGCACGCGTTTACTTCGCACTTCTCCCCAGAGTGTCCGGCTTTACAACTGAAATAATGAACATAAGAAACGGTGTTACTCGATAAATAAGAAGTTACAGGGCAACGCGGAAGCGGAGGAGGTGGAGAAGTTACTTGCTTATTTTGTACCGAAAAAATAAAAGAGCAGATAACTACTAACTATAAGAAATTTTTGTCACATTCTTTACTTTACCCCATTCCCTGAAATAATCCCAATGGATCAAAATTCGCTGTGTACAGTTGGCGAAATAATACAGAACTTTCTACATGAAAATGTCAACTTTATACTTTAAGAAGCTTCACGATGCATTTTGCGGTACCTTACAGCGCAGCGCGATACAACTGCTTTCTTCAAGCATCTTTGCTAATCCTTAGTAATGATAATAACGTTTTATCTGCATGTAGGTTATCCCTTAGCACTAACACTACAGTCTCCTTGCTAACAATAGTTCTGACAGACTAAGGCACTTGGTAGTTACCCTTGGCAGGGTCCTAATATCAGAAGATACCTTCCAAATTGAATGTGTTTATCGTAAGTCTTAACTTTATGAATAAGGTTCCAATAAAGTTATTATTATTGAAACTGGACAATCTGGCTTCAAAATAATTACAAAATCAGACCCTCAAGAGTATCGCTTTAAATGTGTATTTTTGCTAGCTTTAGCTAGACTTTAATGAGATGAACACTTTTTACTGCACGTGGGTTGTCCCCCAGCATTGACACTGCAATTTCCTTCCAAACAATAGTTTTGACAGATTGAAACTGTAGACTCAGACTTCAAGTTATTCGGAATTAGATTCTGAAGAGCTTCGCAGCTTTGAATTCCCTGTATTTGTTCCTGTATCGTGTAGTTGGTGGCTACACGTTGATAAACCCAACTGCTTGATCTAGGAGTCGAATATAGTTTTCTTGCAACATGTTCTGCTGAATTCTTCGGTAATTGCCAAGTTATCGTGTCACCAGAGTTCTGCCAGTAGATGGAATCTTTTGATACGGCCAATGAACTTGCATCAGGTATATCATTTGCAATATATATTGTTATTTGGTTCTTTCCATTAAAATTGGCAGTTTTTAAAGACATTTGATAATGATCAATTACATATACGTAATCAATCCAATACAACCTCTGCGTCTGTTGATCGATTGCTAAGCTGGTTCGATAACTAACAATACTGTCTACAATAACTTCTCTCTCGGAGCCATCTAACCGAGCCCTCTATATTGTATTCTGTGATCCAGTAAATATACCTGTAATTTGTAAATGTTTAAAATGCTTAAAAACAAATTTACTGATTCATAAAGAATGTTGTAAAAAAATCTTAATTTATATTAGTTTCAGCCCGCGACTTCATCTGTGTACATGTGTTTCATGACTGGAGAGTAATCGGGTGTATAACATTCACTAAACGGACACGCTCACGTCCCATCCACTACAATTGAATTCAGAATTGTAGTGGAAACCTCGATCCTTATCGGACGGCCAGACAGCGAGCTATTCATTGCTCATCGTCCGCAAGCCCACGTCTACGGTGGCTGGGGATCACGTCGTTACTCTCGACACCAAGGGCTTCTTTGGCAGTGATGGCTGAGACGTGTGGGTTTCCTTTTAGTGAATGTTATACACCTAATTACTTTCCAGCCCTGAAACACATGCACACTGTAAGAACATCTGTACCTCGCTTTTTAGGTCCTGCACGACCGCGACGGGTTGATGTTTAGAAAATTGTTCTTTAAAAACTTGATTTTCCGCTGAATCGATTCTTTTAAACTTCAATCGTTAGTTTGACCAGGCGATCTACACGCGGTGATTTGGAACAAACCATGTCCGCAGCGAAACTAGACGGACTCGAATAATAATACATAATAGTCGCCGACTACTCTAGAGATAAACAGGTTTGGTATGGAAATCCGTTCGAACCAAAATCGAGCATCAGTTAACTCTTACAATGATCGACATTTCGAACAAAAGCTTTTTGTGATTCTTACAATGTTGCACTAAGTACTAGTAGAATTATATCATAAGTAACGTACCCTCCACAGCTGTCCACGGCGACATCACGGCAGACGTAACTCAAGTGAGCTAGAAGACCTTCTCCAACTGCTTTTGCAGGATTTAACGAAAACGTGTATATATTGTAATAGGTCTTCCAGACCAGTAATTGTGTAACGGGGTCGTAGTCGACTCGCGGGTAGTAATCGTTTGATGTTTTCGTAAATAAAGATTGTATTTTTCTGGTTAATACATCAAAACTGTATATTGTCAAGCTCGGGTAGTGAACATCTGTAAACAGCACCCTGTAGTGATCAGGATCATAATATACTGAAGTAATCAGAGTAACGGACGGAATCTCCTCCGCGTGCGTTAGTGTTCCGTCATTATAAAAGTGTAGTTGTTTGTCGCTGAAATGAAAATGCCGGTATCGAGATTCGAACGGAACTAATTTATTTGACACATAAAGGACATGTATATGACAGTTTGTTAAACCAACCACAAGATGGCGCTATCAGTACTTTTTCACAGATTATTTGCATATAATTCAACACCCCCACTATATCAAATAATCTAAATTTAACTTAGTTACACTGGGACTATGCCTAATAAATCCATAAAATTATAATGCTTTTTAGAACATAAACTTTTTGTGAGTAAATCAGCTGGCATATTGGCTGTTGGCAAATACATTAGCTTTACTACTCTATTGGAAACACACTCTCTTGTAAAATGATGCTTTACATCAATATGTTTAGTTTTCTTGTGAAACACAGGATTTGTCGACAGCCTCTGTGCACTCTGATTGTCATTGAACAAAGTCAAAGTATACATATTATTTGTAATTTCAAATTGTAATGCTTTCAAATAAATAGCCTCTTTGCAGGCTTCTGATATGGCCATGTATTCAGCTTCACAGCTCGACAGTGCAACTGTCCTCTGCTTTTTGCATTCCCAGGATATTATACCATTAGCAAGCACAAAACAAAATCCTGTATAAGACCGCCTATCCACAGAATCATTTGCCCAATCGGCATCAACAAAACCTTTTATTTTTGTATTTCCATCTGCACAATACTTTATACCAAAATTTATAGTCTTTTTCAAATACTTTAAAATCCTCTTAGCATATGCCCAATGTTCATCAGTATGACAATTATTGAATTGACTCAAGTAACTTACAGCAAAAGTTATATCTGGCCTAGTCAACACAGATAGATACATTAAGCTCCCTATGAGCTGTTGATAAGGCACTTGATTATTTACATTTTTATCACTTTCAACATTTAATTTAGTCTCCATTGGAGTATCAACAGTTTTACAATCTGTCATGTTAAACTTTTGTAACAAATTATTTATATATAACTTTCCTGACTTCTCTAATTTATTAAACTTAATATTCATTCCTAAACACTGTTTTACTCTACCTAAGTCTTTAATCTTGAACTGACTAGACAATACATTCTTAAGGTTTTCAGTTTCTAGTTTACAATTAGAAAATATGAAAAAATCATCGACATATAATGTCACAATGGTCTTGAATTTACCATTCATTTTTGTGTACATACAAGGTTCTAACTTAGATTTACAATACCCATTCTCAAGCAAAGATTGATCTACTTTTTTATTCCAGGCCCTCGAAGCCTGTTTTAGGCCATAAATGGCCTTCTTAAGTTTTAACACTTTGCCAGAGCCACCAGAAACATCATAACAATCAGGCTTTTGCATATAGATGGTTTCCTCTAGGTCACCATTAAGAAACGCAGTTTTGACGTCGAGATGTGTTACATCAAGTCCAAGTTGTACTGACAATGAAAACAAAAGACGTAAGGTCGTGTGTCTGACAACGGGTGAAAATGTTTCCGTGTAATCCACACCATATTTCTGGGAGAAACCTTTAGCTACTAGTCTAGCACGATACCTAACCTTGTTTTCACTGTCATACTTCTTGCGTAAAACCCATTTACATTGCACTATAGTTTTATCTTTAGGTAAATCAACAACTTCCCATGCACAATTATCGTCAAAATATTGCATTTCATCACGCACTGCCTCTAACCATTGTTCTTTTTCAGGACCTTCTAAAGCTTCCTGAATTGAAAGTTCACCAGTATCTTCTACACTACTACCAATACAAGTGTTAGAAAAGCCATACCTGTCTGGTTGCCGTCTCTCCCTACGTAAAATGTACCCTTTATCAGCACTCACTACACTTTCAACACTACTGGCAGAAGATTCATCATCTGGAACATATGTCTGATCACCATCATCAGTAAAATATTCACTTCTGGAACTATCTGACATATCCCACACTGAATCTTCCTTCTCTTCTATGATAGTTGTTGGTTTTTCATCACCCTGAACTGCAACTTCTACTGCTGGTGGTTTCTCTATGATGATAACATCACGGCTGGTGGTAATATTCTTAGTTTTAGGGTTATAAATTCTGTACCCTTTCACTTCATCTGAGTAACCAACTAAAATGCCTCTCTCTGCTTTCTTGTCCCATTTCAGCCGCTTCTCTTTTGGGACGTGTGTCATGACTACACTCCCAAAAACTCGCAAATGGCTTATGTCAGGCTTTCTCCCTGTCCATATTTCAAAAGGTGTTTTCCCATCAAGAGCTGATGCCACTGTCCTATTTTGTAAATAGACTGCAGTAGTACTAGCTTCAGCCCAGAATTGTTCTTCGAGTTCAGCATCAAATAGGAGACATCTTGCCTTTTCCACCACCGTTCGGTTACAACGTTCCGCCAAACCATTCTGTTCAGGTGAATAAACATTGCTCTTTTGATGAATTATTCCTGAAGTCTTGAGATAATCATCAAATTCTTTGTTGCAAAATTCTTTGCCATTGTCGGTTCGCAATATCTTTATTTTCTTATTCAGCTGGTTTTCTACCAGTGCTTTATATGTTTTAAAACATACAACAACTATAAGCTTCGCTTTTGCTCTTCATGAAGTAAATATATACCATGCGGCTATAATCATCCACAAACAATATGAAATATCTGGAACCTCCAATTGAATTCTTGCTAAATGGACCACACATGTCTGAATGTATGGTGTGCAGTAGCTCTTTACTTCTATTGCCATTCTGTGGAAAAGGTAATCGACTCTGTTTACCTTCGCAGCACACTATGCATGACGACTTCGAAACATCTGCCTTTCTATCCAGTGTGAGCCCTTCCACGGCATCCTGCATTCTATTTAGGTAATTGCTATTGACATGCCCAAGTCTGCGATGCCAAATATCACATGAGTCCACTGCTGCTGCCATCAATGCTTCAGGTAATTTCAGTTTGTAAACACCATTCAACAATGAAGCCGTACCAACTAATTCACCATTCTTATTATAGATTTCACAGCCACTGCTGGTGAATTGTACTCTATTTCCTTTGGCTATCAGCTGACTCACCGAAATAAGATTAGTGGTCAGACTTGGCACACACAAAACTCCTTCAACAACTACTTCATACTCGCAGTTGTCAAAGTCGTAATCACAACATCGCCCGAGCATACTACCGGGACTTTTTCCTTGTTCGCGACCACAATTTCTTTGATCGGATGCTCGACAGAAATATTCTTAATCCAGTGCTTGTTGGCGGTTAAATGAGCACTTGCACCAGACTGTCTATGTACCAGTCGTTTTTGGAGAAACTTCCATTTAGAAAAACGGCACTGTTCAGTGCCGTGCATGGGTTTGTTTACGTTCACACGATTTCACTGAGTCTTTATCACTGGTGCATTGATTTCGATAATGTCCCGTTTGCTTGCATTTATAACATTTTTTTTTTTTTTTTTTTTTTTGTGGCAATTGAGCCGGTTTCGACTATTCTGCCAGTGTCATGTTGAGACGGCAGCACAGTGAGAGCAACCGTCGAACTTTGTACTTCGTGGTAGGTGTTAGTTATGCTGAAAAGACGAACACAAAGGTTAGTAGAACATATATTCTAATTTACAAGTTTATATACACATTTTATATACTACACATAGACAAACAGCACAAATACAATATATTTTAAATATGTTACGCACCAACTAGAATTTTAAATCATTATCCTTGAGGAATTTGGCCAAGAAATTAATTAATTTAGGGGAAGAGTGAGAAAGAAGGGAGTGGAAGTTAGTTGGAAGAGGGACGTTACATTTCGGAAGTTTTTGGTAGAGGTCAAAAGATTTGTTATTTAAGGAGCAGGAGAAGAAAATATGGTCCAAAGTACCTTACGCAAGGCCACACTCGCACAGGGAACTATCCCGGACATGAATTTTGTTCAGGGACACTGGGCTACAACAATGCCCGATTCTCAGTCTACAGAGCGACGAAACAGTTCTCTTCGACAATTTAGGGTATTTAACAAACCAAGGTCTACGCTGAATTTCGGGCTGAATAGCCGCATAGTATGAGCCTTTGGTTTTAGAAGTCGACTTCCATGTTTCACTCCACGAGTTAAATAACTTGGGTTTGGCACCATTCCGCAGATCGTAGTTGTGAACCACGTAGTGCTTTCGATCAGCCGGGTTCGATGTGGCATACTTTGCTAACGAATCAGCGCACTCATTGCCAACAATTCCCGAGTGACCGGGGATCCAGGCTATCTCGATGTCTAAACCGTTTTGGGAACAATCAAATAACAAGTTCTTAATGTCTACAATGATTTGACTATGGATTTTGCTACGAATTTGATTTTGTTTTAAAGCCTGAATACTACTAAGTGAATCTGAAAAAATTACTGATCTTGTTATTTGATGGGATTTGATATAGTGTATGGCTTCTAGAATACCAATACACTCTCCTGTAAACACTGATGCCTCTGGTGGGCATTGAAAAAGAAGGGCAATTCTAGAATTTTGGAAGTAAACTGCCACACCAGTACCTCCTGATTCGGACAGTTTTGAAGCGTCAGTGTAGAAGAAGTTCCATCCTACCCAGTAACGTTTGAGAGCTAACTCAAATTCGTCCTTCGCCTTCTGGGAATTTCTGGATATACCCAGTCCCAAAACGGCTTTTGGTTCGTAGTGAATCGACTCATATGCGGAGGAGAAAACCGGGAGAGTTGGGTATTGACAAATTGGCGCAGAGAGATGTTTAAGTTCTCTGTACCTATTTATCAATAAAGGAACGGTTTTATTGTTCCAATAAGGGGAATCATTAAAGGAGAGGTCGATTTGCTCTAAAATTGGAAGTAAGGGATGGGATGAAAGGGAAAAAACTTTAGACAAGAAACGGTCTGCCAAATACTGTCTTCTAAGGTGTAGAGGCGGTTCAGCACATTCAACTTGAAGAGCGTTAATGGGAGAAGATTTCATGGCACCAATGACAATCCTCAAACATTTAGCCTGGATGCTGGACAATTGATTCAGCGCATTTTTGTTGCAGGGCTCAAGTAGAAAGCTGCAATAGTCCAACGCACTTCTGGCCAACGCATTATACACTAATTTGAGGGTGCATGGGTGAGCCCCCCACCATACCCCGGCCAAGGCCTTAAGGTCCCACTTTGCGCGGGCTTGAACTCACTGGCGGGCGCGGCCATAAAGCACGCTGTCTCACTTGACATCGTGCCCGAAAGAGATAGTATCAGTGATGAGCGGTTAGACGCTAGTCCTCACGCACGACGCGACGTCTGCTTTGCACATAGCGCTCCGAACCATTCCGAATAAAAACGAAATTACACGATGCACACATGTCATACCGTTTCGGTTGTTGCGGTGTGTGCCGCTCGAATTCGAAAAACAAAAGATTTAAAATAATACCTAAGAGCGTTTTCACATTATCCAATCCGATATCGGTGTCGGACGCCGATCCGTTATCGGGGTAAGTAAAATGTATGAAATATGTACCTGTCTTTCAGACCATTTTCACATTATCCGATCCGATATCGGTGTCGGACGCCGATACAATATCGGGGTAAGTAAAATGTATGAAATACCGTGTTCCGATATCCGATATCGGGTCGGACAATATGAAAGATAGGCACATATTTCATACATTTTACTTACCCCGATATCGGATCGGTGTCCGATACCGATATCGGATCGGATAATGTGAAAACGGTCTCATATTGTCCGGCCCGATATCGGATATCGGAGGCACGGCATTTCATACATTTTACTTACCCCGATATCGGATCGGCGTCCGATACCGATATCGGATCGGATAATGTGAAAACACTCTTACGTACCTTTGTTCGTTTCTTGGCAATGAAAAAAAAGACAAATTTTCATTTGTTTTCTTATTTTGAGACCCTTCTACTGCACAATAATGATCAGACACAACGCCCGTCTGGTCGCGCGCCGCGTCGTGTACCTCACCTCACAGAGCGCTGTGGCGCCGCACTGAGTTCATCTTCCTATTGTCCGCGGACGCGGGCCACATGACCGGCGTGCTGTGCAGCAGCAGTTGCCCGGATCAGACACAACACCCGCCTCGCTCAATTGGGCAGTTGCCTGACCAGACAAAACATCTCTCTGGTCGGATGACGCACTCTATAGACTAAACAAAAAAAACAAGGGCTGTTGCCCGGACCAGACACAACATCCATTTCGCTCAATTGGGCAGTTGCCTGAACCAGACACAACACCCGTTTCGTTCAATTGGGCAGTTGCTCGGACCAGACACACAACCTGTCTCGCTCAATTGGGCAGTTGCTCGGACCAGACACAACACCCGCCTCGCTCAATTGGGCAGTTGCCTGGACGAGACACAACACCCGTCTCGTTCAATTGGGCAGTTGCCCGACCAGACATAACAACTCTCTGGTCGGAAGATGCACTCTAAAGACTAAACAAAAAAAACTTGGGCTGTTGCCCGGACCAGACACAAAACCCGTCTCGTTCAATTGGGCAGTTGCCCGACCAGACATAACATAGCCGGTGGGAGTGGAGGGTGTTAGGTTTTTTCGTTACGGAATTTCTGGATTCGGTCCCCACGCTCAAGGCCCGCGATAGAAGCTATGAATGATGCTGATGATAGAAGCTATATATAAAAAAAATACAGTCGAATTGATAACCTCCTTCTTTTTTTGAAGTCGGTTAATAAAGCGTAGATATTATAGGTAGTCAACATACACGTCATACGAACGATATAGGCCGCAGTAGACTGAACCAAACTCAGACAGCCGCGCGCGGCGCTGTGACACATCGTCCCCCCGCACCGCAACCGGGGGTAATTTTATTCAGTGAGATGCACGATAGTTCTGAGTAAAAGGCGTGCGTGATAAAATACAAAAAGGCCTTTGGAAGAAGGGGTTTTACGAAAAAACCACTGCATCAATCAATTTCAAATAAAATTTATTAAATTTTTCGATAAATTTGTGGTGTCGGTACAGGCTTCGTTTTTGAAATTTGATGCTTCTTTTATTTCTAATTTACGCTCAAAGTTGTGTTAAAATTTGCCAAAAAAACGAAACTTTAGAAGCTCGTAACTTTTTATTAGCTTATTATTTTACAATTCTGCTTCCGTACAGACAAAATTAATAATGAGACAAAACGATATCATGTTTAACTTTGGATGTACATGGTCAAATAGTGGAGTAAAACCCCCCCGAAATTTGTATGGAAAAAATGTTGACTTGAGTCGCCTTAAGGACCGACACAGATCGCTCACATTTCTTGACCGTGTTTTTGATGTGGTCAACCCCAGTCAGCCTCGAATCCAAGGTTACTCCCAGAAACTTATAACATTTTATAACCTTTGGTTTCAGCTTTGACATATTTGAGTTTGACGTTGACGTATTGTTATTGTTGTCTTTGGTTCCGCCAGTACTACCAAACTTGTTATGTTTACGGAAACTGGCAAATGCTCCGCTGGTGTCGCCACTGTCTTCCTCTAAGTCCATCAGTTTTGTTTTAATGGCGTCCGCCGTAATTGAAATTCCGGAATGTTCGATGGCCATTATCATCGGCGAATATTTTTCAGATAATCCTGCTAAAAATAGCGATCCGACCCATTCGTCGTTGATATTAAAGCCCGATCCACTCAATTTCTGGCTAGTCTCAATTATTTGCGTGACGTACGATGTCATGGACGAACAATTTTCCAGGCGAATAGAAATAAGCGTTCGCAATAAGCTTAATTATCCTTCTTGTAAAGCCAGAATCGTCAAACAAATGCTTCAGTTTTTCCCATAACTCTTTAGTACTCTTCGAATCTTTGATGTGAACATAAAGCGACGCTTCGATCGTTAAGATCAACTTTGCCTTGGTCTTCGCGTCTGCTGCGGCTTCTTCTGGCTTTGTAACTTTGACGTAATCGAAAGTTCCTTCCAATATAAGAAAATTCTCGGCCGCAAACGCCCACTCAGTATAATTTTCGCGACCTTTTAACTTAGGCACGCTAACAATGTAGTTCGCCGCCATTTTAACAATTTGCACAAAATTTTCACAAATACGGTTCACAACCCAACAGTTCAATAGCACAGTGTATTCTCAGTCTGCGAATAACTAATCGGCACAAACTTGCAAGTATTTTCGCGAGAAACAACGTAATTCCGGGCACATAACCTGAAATGAAAATGCCGGTATCGAGATTCGAACGGAACTAATTTATTTGACACATAAAGGACATGTATATGACAGTTTGTTAAACCAACCACAAGATGGCGCTATCAGTACTTTTTCACAGATTATTTGCATATAATTCAACAGTCGCCGCCCACGACGATGTCTGAAACAAAGAATTAATATTATTATTTTATTGATTCCTAAATATGTAGTTGGTGGTTTTCCTCATCTCTTTATAAAACGCTCTGCTGATACTAATAGTTTACAAATTACTTCCATTCTGCCTGGGGGCCAAGTCTGCTATTACAATTGTGTCAGAATGGTCGATCATTGAGCAGTGCAAGAGGGACGGAGCTATACAACTTACATAGCTCCGTCCCTCTTGCACTGCTCAATGATCGACCATTCTGACACAATTGTAATAGCAGACTAAGGCCCCTGATCTGTTATCCGATAGAGAACTACGTTCTACAATTTATTATTTATTTACTAACTTGCAAATACTTAAAATCTTAAAGAGTTACATAGGTTAATACAATGGGTCGGAAAAGTGACAGTCTACAGTGTGCTCTACGGGGTGAATAGGAACGCAGGGGTGAATAGGAACAAAACTTTGATTTTAATTTTTACTTTGGTTAAATATTTTATCTTCATTTCTGTATAAGCATCACCTTTTATTACAATTAATGGATAAATAGGAGTAATTAAATGCTGGAAAACACCTGTTAAATAACGTTAAAATCCAGTAACCATTTTCGTTCCTATTCACCCCGTTTGACTGTATAGGGTTTATTGCTATTATTGTATTTGGTTACGATGGTACTGTCATGGTATTTTGTGACCGGGTCTGCTTAAAAAAACCGAGCAAGTGCGAGTGGGACTCGCGCACTGAGGGTTCCGTACCAACTTACATATACAGGGTGTAGTGGTCTACCGTTAAGGATTCGATTTACCAGATATTTTACTATAACCTACTAAAATTTTAACCATTTTCACCCATGGGTTCCGGAGATATAATTTTTTTTTCCATTTTTAATAAAATTTCTACTTTTTGTTATAAAATTGGTTGTATTAAAAAAAAGAAACATCTTTTTCTTGTTCTGGTTTCTGTTAATAACTGCTGAATACTAGAGCTATCGTAAATAATTGTCCTTTTTTAAGTATATTTCGAGAATTTGAAGCAAAAGCAATTCTTCTCTATTATTAATCCAATTTTTTTACATTATCTGCAAGTTCCAGAGCGATTTCTGTAAAAAAAATGTACTATGCTCTCAGTGCCCATGAGTTATAAAATATGCCTACTAAACACCGATTCTAAAAAGGTATCATAATAGCAGATCCTATTGTTTAACAGAAAGATGTTCAATTTTTATCCTTGAAAGGAAGATTTTCATTAAAATAAATGTTTAGTTCTAGTTACGTTATTATTTACGATTTTCAATAAAAATTACTACACTGCAATGCCAATAACATTTTTTCACTATTGTTGCAAAGTGATACAATGCACCCAACCTATTTGGCCAAAGCAAAATAAAACAATTCATACTTTTCATCATTTATTGAAATCTTAAACATGGTTTAACAATATTAAAATTACACAAAATATTCAAAATGGCCCCCAATCGCAGCGATACACGCTCTGCAACGTCGAATAAATGAACGTTTAATCCTTCTAGCATACCCGCTTGCGCTGATTTCTCTAGCTGCTGTCTGGATTCTAGTCCTCAATTGCTCAATACTTGTAACTTGTTCTCTTGTTCTCAAGTCGGTACAAATCGGTGTTTAGTAGGCATATTTTATAACTCATGGGCACTGAGAGCATAGTACATTTTTTTTACAGAAATCGCTCTGGAACTTGCAGATAATGTAAAAAAATTGGATTAATAATAGAGAAGAATTGCTTTTGCTTCAAATTCTCGAAATATACTTAAAAAAGGACAATTATTTACGATAGCTCTAGTATTCAGCAGTTATTAACAGAAATCAGAACAAGAAAAAGATGTTTCTTTTTTTTAATACAACCAATTTTATGGGTAAAAATGGTTAAAATTTTAGTAGGTTATAGTAAATTATCTGGTAAATTGAATCCTTAACGGTGGACCACTATTTACGCCACACCCTGTATATGTAAACCATTAAATTCTCGAATCGAGTCTTGAAGGTTTTGTCAATTTTTTTTTCTTTGGTCAAATTTTCAGTTTTCAGACTTTTCCCTGTATTTGTGCTACAAGACCTTGCTTTATGCCAAATTTTAGGATTCTAAGTCAACGGAATATACCACCCTATGAACTTGGATTCCTTTGACAGTGTCGAAATGTACGTTTTTAGGGTTCCGTACCTCAAAAGGAAAAAACTGGGCAAGTGCGAGTCGGTTCCGTACAAACTTACCCATGAAAACAGTTCAATTCTCGAATCAAGCCTTGAAGATTTATCAAAAAAAAATCTTGTGGCCTAACTAAACATTTTCAGTTTTCAGACTTTTTCCTATATTTGTGCTATAATACCATAGATATCAGAAAAGAGAGATATGTTATGTTGTTAAAAATGTATCGGAACATATGTCTCCACAAGCGGCCGTATTATGAAGTACACCAAGCGGCGTGCGTATTTGTCTAGAACTAGGCAAGCCGTAGAAATCTAGACTAACTGCGTTCCTATAATTGTGAAAAAAAAAACACGAGCAGGTCATGTACGCGCGGAAAATTTTAACACCGCGATTCAGAAAAGTGACGTAATAGATCAATGCCATCTATCGAGAAATTGAGAACTAATATTCAAAAGAATCATCTTAAATGTAAGATTGTCCTGCCATCTATGGATATTTTTGCGGCAACTCTTGTGTCACTACAAGTTTATGCGCCATCTAGTGTAGACTAACTACAAACTATTTACGATATTGATAATTTTAATCATTATTACTAGGTACCTACTTACAATGTAAACAGGCAGCTCTTTGTTCTTTTTTCTTTACTAAAAACAGATAACAGAACACTCAGAAGGCAAATTTTAGTTTAGTTTGGTTTACTTTATATTTATAGGTACTTACATGAAATTTTTTTTTTGAATTGTACTTAGTTCATAATAGCTTTCTTTAAAAAAGATATTACATGAGCGTGACGGTGAACGATTTACATCAATTAATCTCTAAAACTCGAAACTATTACTTCGCCAAGGCGTTATTCACTCACATAGTTCACACACTTTGACACATTCCTTCTCTTATCGAACATTACACGTGTTTCCGAATTCATTTCATAGATTCATTTCTTTTCAAGAAACTTTAATTACTTCTAGACCAAGCAATTTACAGTAATAACTAATCACAAAACTAAATCACAGAAAACTAAAAAAAAACTATCAAAAAAAGCGTACACAACACAACACGATAACCGCTCATATTTGAACTAGTTTGTAGTAGTAAATTGTAGTTCGCAGAGTTTTACGTTTCATAGAGGGCGTGAGTGTCTTTCATTGATAGAGAAAACTTTTAGGTTAGGTTAGGTTAGGTTTTTTTTTTTTTTTTGTGGCAGGAGTGGAAAATCCATCATGGACGCCGCGACTATCCCACGAGTAGGATAGTCGCGGCAGTGCCGGACTCCTACCGGCTAAAAACCACTCCTGCCATGCGAAAGGCCCCCTGCCTTACTGGTTTCGCAGGGTCTTTAATGGGCCGTAGGTTGTTTATTTGCCATTGTTGATTTTTTGTCATTTTAATGGATAAAATGTGCAATAAATATTTAAAATAATCATAATTCAATAAAATAAGATAAAACAATAATTTCGGATAAAATAATTTTTGGTTAAAATTTTAAAATGTGCAATAAAAATAAAATTGTAAAATATTTTCATAAATAATCAGTAAAATAAAATAGCAATAATTATTATTTCAGATAAATACTTCTCGATTTAAAAATTTCTAATAAATACTTAAAATTTGACAATTTCTAATTAGGTCAGGTTTTGTTCCTTTTATTGGCAGATATGACGGTTTTGGTAACAAACTCAATAAATATTTTGCTGTGTTTCCTATTCGCGATTATAACGCTCAGACTATCTTTTGTTACCTTAACTCCAATCTTTGTTTCAAGGTCGTACCTATGGGAGGCATTTACAGGGCAATCCGCCAGGAGGTGAAGAACTGTCTCCTGCATGTCGGGGTCGCAGGCACACGCCGGGTTCTCCTTACACTTGAAGCGAGTCAGGTATTCGGAGAACCCGCCGTGGCCCGTTAGGGCCTGGGTCAGTTCTTTGGTCATCTCCATCCTTCGCACCGTCCTGTACGGTTAGGTTAGGTTAGGTTAGGTTAGGTTAGGTTAGGTTAGGTTAGGTTAGGTTTTTTTTTTTTTTTGTGGCAGGAGTGGAAAATCCATCATGGACGCCGCGACTATCCCACGAGTAGGATAGTCGCGGCAGTGCCGGACTCCTACCGGCTAAAAACCACTCCTGCCATGCGAAAGGCCCCCTGCCTTACTGGTTTCGCAGGGTCTTTAATGGGCCGTAGGTTGTTTATTTGCCATTGTTGATTTTTTGTCATTTTAATGGATAAAATGTGCAATAAATATTTAAAATAATCATAATTCAATAAAATAAGATAAAACAATAATTTCGGATAAAATAATTTTTGGTTAAAATTTTAAAATGTGCAATAAAAATAAAATTGTAAAATATTTTCATAAATAATCAGTAAAATAAAATAGCAATAATTATTATTTCAGATAAATACTTCTCGATTTAAAAATTTCTAATAAATACTTAAAATTTGACAATTTCTAATTAGGTCAGGTTTTGTTCCTTTTATTGGCAGATATGACGGTTTTGGTAACAAACTCAATAAATATTTTGCTGTGTTTCCTATTCGCGATTATAACGCTCAGACTATCTTTTGTTACCTTAACTCCAATCTTTGTTTCAAGGTCGTACCTATGGGAGGCATTTACAGGGCAATCCGCCAGGAGGTGAAGAACTGTCTCCTGCATGTCGGGGTCGCAGGCACACGCCGGGTTCTCCTTACACTTGAAGCGAGTCAGGTATTCGGAGAACCCGCCGTGGCCCGTTAGGGCCTGGGTCAGTTCTTTGGTCATCTCCATCCTTCGCACCGTCCTGTACGGTTAGGTTAGGTTAGGTTAGGTTAGGTTAGGTTAGGTTAGGTTTTTTTTTTTTTTTTGTGGCAGGAGTGGGAAAATCCTCATGGACACCCAGACTGCCCCACTGGTAGGGCAGTCTGGGTAGTGCCGGACTCTTACCGGCTAAAAACCCACTCCTGCCATGCGAAAGGCCCCCTGCCTATAGGTTTCGCAGGGTCTTTTTATGGGCTGTTTCTTTATTTACTTTCCTTTTTATTTAAATTCGCTTTGTTTTGAGTAGAAGAGTTCAGTAAAATTAAATGTCGTTTTTTCAATTTTCGATAAATAAGTACGTTTTATATAATTCCTTTCTATAAAATGTTCACAAATAATTAAAATTCAGTTCAATAAATAGTTAAAATTCAGTTAAAATAATCCAGTTAAAATTTTTCAATAAAAAATAAAATTCGGTCATTAGATGCATTATTAAAATTCTCAATGAAAAATAAAATTCAGTAAACATAAATAAGTTAAAATTTTCAATTATAAATAAATTCCGTCATTTCTGCATTAAAATTTCCAATTATAAAGATATACTAGTCGGCTATTTGTTACGTCTATTTACGGACTGTACAATGAACGTAACAAAGTCATAGAATTTTTTCTTATTTTTGCGATCCCTTATCAGTAGGTAAGCTTAGATTCTCCTTTTTTATTTCTGTTCCCGTTTCCATCTCTATATCGTGCCTGTGGGAGGCATAGATCGGGCAATCCGCCAGGAGATGGAGGACTGTCTCCTGCGTGTCCGGGTCGCAGGCGCACGCCGGGTTCTCCTTACACTTGAAGCGAGTCAGGTATTCGGAGAACCCGCCGTGGCCCGTTAGGGCCTGGGTCAGCTCTTTGGTCATCTCCATCCTTCGGACCGTCCTGTACGCAGCGATCGCGCAGGGGAAGAACATCTTCGTTGTGGCCGCCGTTTCTCCTTCACAATATCTCCGGTTCCATTCGTCGAGCGTCTCCATACGGATCATACGCTTGACGAATGAAACCGGGCATTTGTCATAGTCGGGTTGCCGTTTTGACCTGAGGGCAGCCTCCTTTGCGAGCAAGTCGGCTCTCTCGATACCCTCCAGCCCCGCATGTGCTTTCACCCAGAACAGGGAGACGCTCTTGTTCTGGGCGCAGCTGCGGCGGATGGCGTCTCTTGCTTCAACTGCAAGGGCGTGGAGAGCTTCGGGGTTCACGACTGCTTGGAGAGCTGCCATGGAGTCGCTATAGATAGCGAACGCCGTCTCTGACCTTCGGAGGGCTTCCTTCGTGGCTTTGCAGAGGGCGAGAAGCTCCGCCTGGTAGACGGTACTATAAGA
This sequence comes from Mythimna separata, assembly GCA_030763345.1. Classification (NCBI taxonomy): domain Eukaryota; kingdom Metazoa; phylum Arthropoda; class Insecta; order Lepidoptera; family Noctuidae; genus Mythimna; species Mythimna separata. The sequence continues at coordinate 30,526,490 of CM061168.1, forward strand.
CGGCAAAGCAAGCTTGAGGGCTTTGACCTCAGTCTGGTCGGTCCACACCGACATCGCGGCTCCGACCTTGCCCTCAATCTTGCTGCCGTCTGTGAAGATGCGCACAGCGTAATTGCGGTGCTCATTATACTGTTCCTCGTCTACCAGGCGCCGCAGTTCAATAGCCCTCTGTTCGGCTGGATGTGGCAGTTCCAGCGCCGATACCACACGCTCGATCTCCCGGTCTCCCAGCGCCGGATGAGGTACCCCCTTCTTGGCCTCGTAAAGTGAGGCAGCCTCCTGTATTCGAAGGTCAAGAGGGAGCATCCCAGCCAGCACCAGTGCTGAGTTCAGGGAGACCGTTCGGTAGGCTCGGCACAGTTTCTGCGCGAAGCTCCTCTGGACGGCGTTCAGCTTCTTTTGCAACCCGACTTTTTTAGCGGCCGGCGACCACGCGCTCGCTGCGTACAAGATGATAGGCTCCACTGCAGCCGTGTAGATGCAGCGGATAACCTCAGGATGGAGACCCCAACTGACCCGAGCAGCCCGCGACAGCTGCTTATATATACCGATGGCTCGGGAACAGACGTTTGCGACGTGGGTGTTGAATGTCAACTTGTGGTCGATGGTGAGACCGACCAGCTTGATCTCGTCAGACATGCCAATGTCTACCCCGCCCATCTTAAGACGTGGGGTGTCGTGCTTCAGTTTGCGCGTGACCAGCATTGCTTTGGTCTTATGCGGCGCAAACCGAAGCTTGTTCGTGACACCCCACGCTCGCACGTACTCTAGAGCGACATTGGCATCCCTTTCGACCTCAAGTGCAGTCTCCCCATCGAACACAAGGACAACATCGTCAGCAAACGCCTGGCAGTAGACCCCTAACGACTCAAGACCCTTCAGCAGAGGATCCAGCAGAACGTTCCAAACTATGGGACCACCGATCGACCCCTGGACGCATCCCTTCTCGGTCCTGGATTCGTACTCCACTCCCGCATACCTGACTCTCACCACCCTCTCGGACAAGTAGCTGTCCATGACCCGCCTCAAGTTTACAGGACACTTTTCCTCAGCCAGACGGACTCGTATGGCCGGCCACCATGCGCTGTCGAAGGCTCCCTCTATATCCAGGGATACAACCGTGACAAGCCTTTTTGCATTAAGTTTGCCACGAATGCGTCCCATTAGCGTATAGAGGGAGTCCTCGGTGCTTCGCTGGGGCATGAAGCCGTACTGGCGAGTACTCATCCTGGGGAGTAAATGAAACTTGAGTCGGGCCACGACCATCTTCTCAAAGATCTTGCCGAGGACAGGCAAAAGCCCAATCGGCCTGTACGATTTTGGGGTGGTGTAGTCGTCTTTAGCGGGCTTGCGGAGCACGACGACGGTTGCCTCTTTCCAGGACCGTGGAAAGTATCCATGCGCCAGGCACTTGTTCACCAAGCGCAGAACTGTGTCTGGGTCTTGACGGATCGTGTTGCCCCATATGTCCGCCGTCAGACCGTCGGAACCGGGGGCTTTTTTGGGGTTGAACGAGGAGACAGCGCGCTCTAGCTCGTTGAGTGTGAAGGGAGGGTCCCAGGGTTCACCTTGGTTTCACCCGTTCACCTCTTCGGCTCGTTGCCGGACCTTCCTGTGCTCCTCGTTGTCCCCCTCCGGACGGTCTTCCGGGTAAAAGGTCTCTGCCAGATACCTCGCCGAGGCCTCGGGGTCCAGAGTCCTGCCATCCCTCACCATCGGCACATCCTCCTCCCTTCTCTCCGTTCTGCGGATCACCCGGTAAATGCCCTCCCACAGGCCTTCCTTGTCCTGCTTTGCGCAGAACCCCTTCCAGCTCTCGACCTGTGCTTGGACCACTGCACGTTCATAATCTTCTTTCTGTTTCAGGTACTCCTCAACAACCTTTGGTCTACGGATCGGCGCTGCACAACGAACCCTCCGCTTCTTGGTGACCATTTGCCTCTTTAGACTGGCGAGTTCGTCAGACCACCACGGCACGGTTAACCTCTCTACGCTCTTCTTTTTGGGTATCACGCAAGTACAGGCGGTTTGCACCGCCGTAGTCAGTCCCTCGACTACCAGGTCTATTTTGTCCCTGCTGTCGATATCGTCGACAGCAAGGTCCGGGTGTGTTTGCATAATTTGGCGCAGTTTCTTACGAAACCGCGCCCAATTCGCTTTTTTGGTATTATAGACCCTGGTAGTCCGGTTGACCGTGATACCCACAGATTTTTCGAGGTGTACGCTGAACTCAATGCCGTTGTGGTCCGACCCCGTCAGGTCATCGACGACTCGCCAGCCGTCGGTCACCGTCAGCATATCCGCTGTGCAGGCTGTGACATCGACGCAGCTCGTGTAACGCCTGTTACCACGAACTACGTCGAAGGTTGGAGTTTCCCCTCTGTTAAGAACTTGTAGTCCAAGCTGGTCGAGAGCTCCCAGCATCTCGTCGCCTCTGCTGTTCGTCTCACTACTGCCCCACCAGACACTCCAGGCATTGGCGTCTCCTCCCATTATGAGCCTATGCGGGCCGGTCTCGCTCTCCACTTTTTTGAGGCTGTCCAGGTATGGCCCTAATGGCTGCTCAGGTTCAAAGTAGAACGAGACCAGAGTTAGTCTCCAGGCACCGGTTTGGATCCCCACCACGACGATGTTGTTCGTGGTGAGTTCTGGGTACTGTCTAACGGTCAACTTTGGATCAAAAACGGCTATTGCCGCTTTGACAGTCCCGTCTCCTTGGCCGGTGCTCTGGAAGATTCGGACACCTCTGGTCCCGCTCATCCTCTTCGCGCTGCCTACGTAGGGCTCCTGGATCAGCGCTGCAGTGGCTTTGCGCTGCTCGGCCTCAAGCATAAGCTCATGGGTTGCCAATTTCTTCCGTTGAAGGTTCGCCTGGAGTATCTTGTGCGGCAGTGTGTTCACTGGGACCACCTTAGCAATAGGCGACGGATGCACGTGCCAGCCGGTCCCACCTGACTCGAACAGGACACTCAGGGTTGAACGCGTTGTGATCGGATCTCTCCATCTTCGCCTTGACGCAGTTTAGACACTTCGGTGTCTCCGCTTTGAGCCACTGGGCACATTCCGCTCTTAGGTGTTGGCCTCCACAGTGGCAGCATGAGTCGGCCGGCTCTTTGCAGAGCCGTCGACTATGCCCGTATCCCAAACACCTAGTGCATTGCACCAGTGGCGACTGGTCGTCGACGAAGACGGTCTGGAGATCTATGCGCGCTCTTCCCTTGTCGAGCATCCTGTTCCAGACAGCAGGGGACGTGGCGATGATCACGTTGTGGGTTTGGGGGTTCCGCGCGTTCCGCTTATATTTTATCGTCATTCGATCCTCCCCGTTGTCGAGGCCGCGAAAGATATCCCGGTTCTGGTTCCGAAGCGCCTCCAGCAGTTCCTCGTCTGAGAATATGCGGAGGACACCCCGGAATATCAGAAGTGGATCCTTGTTTATCACGTCCTCGACAACGAGGTGGTCTCCTGACTTCCGGATCCTTTCCTTTATTTTGGCCCTCTCCTCAGCCGACCTACAGCCCATAATCACCCTTCTGTCCTTGACCTTCCTCACACTCTCTACTTCCACTCCCCCTTCTTTGGCTTTCACTGCCTCTCTTATTTTCTGGAGGACCTTATCCCCAGAGTCCCCCTCGTCTTTGGACGTCACTACTACGGAGTGCAGCGCGGTCCTTCCTGGGGTCTGCCTTTTCGGTGGACCCGCCGCTACACTCGCATAGGTGACCGTCTTTTCTAGCTGGTCCCTCTGCCTGTCCATCGCCTCCTGGAGCCTCTCCATCCTCTCGCTGCTCTCCTTCACCAACGCGCTATGCTCCGCTAGTGAAGCGAGCAGCGAGTCAGCTACCAGAGAGTACCTGGGTGCTTCTGGCGGAGGTGTCTCCTTATTGGCCTTCATCCCCGCCGTCTCAGCCCCCTTTGCATGTACAGCAGCCGCCTCTTCTTTCACCAGCTGATACAGCCGTTCCACCGATTGGGTGATCCCGACTTTCAAGTCTGCCCTCAAATTGCGAGATTCGCCAAGGTGCGACTTCGCGCGCAGAAGGCAGTTGCGAGCCTCGGTCACCCGATCGGTGGGTTTGTTCGGCTGCAACTGGCTCGTCCCCGGTGACGACCCTGAGGCCTCGGTGGAGGCCCGGCGCGATACAGCCCTGCTGTCTGCCTGGGATAAAGCGCGCCGTGACCTCTGCGAAGCCGTCACGACTGGGGCCGCCTTTTTGGGTGATTTCGCGGCTGCTGACGGGAGAGGCTGAGATTCTGACATTTTCCCGTTTTCCCACTCTCCAATGCTTCGCCTCACATTAGAGGCTTGAGTTGAAGCACTGGGAGGGGAAACGTCTCCCTCGAAGGTGATGGAGAGTGCTGCAGTCGATGGAGAGACACGCAGACCTGCAGAAGCTTTCTTAGCCGGGGTCCTGGAGAGGAACATGGTGATGGAGTAGAGACTAAAATAAATATAAATAGTTAAAATATAATCAACTAATGATTGTCAATCTCAAACGAATATACCGGAACCTGTAAATGGGGAACCAGTATGTTAGTATATTTATCCTCAAAGAGGTGTCACAAATAAAATACCTCACGGGAGGGGTCAATGATAGCAATGATACTGATCCCTGTAAAAGGGGGATCAGTAAGTTATTAAATTAGATTTAATAAAATAAAATAGGTCAAATTAAAATTTTTACAATAAATATATCAATAAATAAAATCCTCGTCAATAAAATCTTAAAACTAACTAAATCTAACCGTAGAAGCCTCAATAAAGGCTTCTAGGAGCCGTCACAGTGCGATAACTGATCAGTGCGGTCACCTCTGTCAGTTGCCCGGATAAAAATTTTTTGCTAAGGTTCAAGTCCCAGTTGTCTACCCCTAGCTATAGTATAAAGGGCGGGTGGGCGGACAATTTTTCCCCTGACTTTTCGCGGGTTGCAGCCGTGCTAGACTCGCGAGTGAGGTGTCAATCGACGCGTCTCCGCGAGCACTAGCCGACTGCGCTAAAACGGATTCTACTGCCAAAGAAAAATTCGGATTTTCCTAAGAAAAACCGAATTTTTAGGAGAAAAGTGACAATTTCGAAAGCTGAACCTATATCTAGGTTCGCGAGATGCTTACCAAGTATAGGTCCAGTGAGTAGTAATTGTAAGCCGAAAAAAGATTTTGAAAAACGCTAAGGGTTAATAAGATAAAAAATTTTGAATATAAATTTTTTTGCGAAAATTGAAAATATACGGGAAGGGGAAAATTGCGCCTCGGAAAAGGGGGTTTTAGTGTCAAATTCAACAGGAGCTAGCCTATTTGAGGTCGTATAAGCAAAAAACCCCACCAAAATAGCTGTTTTGGAAAACAAGTTATCGCGGTTAGGTTAGGTTAGGTTAGGTTAGGTTTTTTTTTTTTTTTTTATACCTGTCCGGGCGCCAAGGCCCGGCCCGCGAGCTATCCTACATGCTGGCCCTGGATTTCCTTCCAGGATTATAGTACGGGAGGGGGTAGGTTTCCTATCCTTTATTTATTTTATATCTAGGCTTTTGCCTAGTTTTAGGTTTTATTTCTCCTTAACATATAGTAACATTCTTTCAGTTTTCTTATATTTCTAACATATGTCTTACTTATCTATATTTTTCTTTATACATTATTACAGTTATCATACTTATTTCTATACTATGTAGTTTACAATCTGGTTTTTATATTTATCTTATATATACACATGGGTCTGTATACTAGGTTTAGTATAATTCTGAATATCTGACGGTGCTAAATTATACATATTTCTATTATAACTTTTATTTAATCTAATTGCTTATTATCTATACATTTATGAATACTTATTAGGTTGTTTTACATTTTTAAACAGCAACAATCTTATTTCTACTGGTTTTACATTTCTCTTATTTACTAAATTATCAAAGTATCATATATCTTACATTTCTATGCTTACTGCTCTTAATCTACTTGTACATCTTATATCTAACGCTACTGTTCTGCTAATTTTTATATAGCCTACTATATAATTTAGCAGATGATTATTTATCTGGTTTTGTTTCGGTTATTAACTATTATACATATTTGGATGCAGTAATTTATAAAATCTTCTGTGCTTGCTTTACTGGTAAGCAATTCGCTCAGCCTATCCTTTGTGATTTTCGATCCACATTGCTGTTCCAGATCGAATCTACGGGATGCGTGGATGGGACAGTCTACCAGTAGATGCACGACATCTTCGCTGGTGTTGGGTTCACAGATACACGATGGATTCTCCTTGCACTTGAACCGGTTCAGGTACTGGGAGAATCCACCGTGCCCCGTGAGTATTTGGGTGAGTTTCCCTTCAGGCTTGGCCTTGCGAGCAAAGCGGTAAGCCTCAATTGCATCGGGAAGGAAAACCTTTGTGACCGATGCTGTGTCCCCAGCCTTATATCGGCTGTTCCATTCTACTAAGGATGTTTGCCGTATAAGGCGTTTCACATAAGAAATGGGACACAGGTCGTAGTCCGGTTTCCTTTTCGATGCAATTGCGGCCCGCTTGGCCAGATCGTCGGCGCGCTCGTTCCCGGGCAGTCCTGCATGGGCCTTGACCCAGAACAAGGATACATCTTTGCCCTGGGACACGGCTTTCCGCAGGTTCTCCCTCGTCTCCACGGCCAGTGGGTGGAGAGACCAATGGTTTGCGACCGTCTCCAGTGCGGCTCTCGAATCGCTGTATAGACAATAGGTCGTCTCCCCCCTTTTAAGGATAACACTCGTGGCTTTGCATATGGCGAGGAGCTCCGCCTGGTAGACCGTGCAGTACGCGGACAGACTAAGCTTGAGGTTCTGGATTTCAGCCTCACTATTCCATAAGGATAGTGCAGCTCCAACCTTCCCCTCAATCTTGCTGCCGTCGGTGAAGATTCGCACCTGCTGCACATTGTGCCTGTCCACAAGGTTTTGGTCCACCAGTTGGGTAATTTCCATTGCCATATGTTCCGCCGGGTGAGGAGCTTCTGCAAACCCTACCGGACGCTCTGTCTCTCTGTCTCCCAGATCCGGCGGGGGTGACCCTCTCTTTGCCTCATACAATGCGGCTGCTTCTTGTATTCTGAGGTCAAGAGGTAGTATCCCCGCCAACACCAGTGCCGAGTGCAGAGAGACTGTACGGTAGGATTTACAGAGCTTCTGAGCGAAACCCCTCTGGACCATGTCGAGCAACTTGCGCACCCCGATCTTCCTAGCTGCAGGTGCCCATACCGCTGATGCGTACATCAATATCGGTTCAACTGTTGCTGTGTAAATTATCCTAATAATGTCTGTGTGCAGACCCCAGTCAACTTTTGCAGCTTTAGACAACTGCTTGTAAATGTCTAAGGCCTTCCTGCATTGGAGCGCGACGTGTTTGTTAAAGGTCAGTCGATCGTCAATGGTCAGTCCTAGGATCTTGACATCCCGCGACATGCCAACACTGACTCCTCCCATGTTCAGCAGTGGGGTGTCGTACTTCAGTTTCTTGGTCAAGACCATTGCGCAAGTTTTGTGCGGCGCAAACTTCAACTTGTTTCTGACTCCCCATTGCCGAACGTAGGCGAGCGCCGCGTTTGCCTGCCTCGAGACGTCAAGTCCAGTGTCTCCGTCAAAGATCAAGACTACGTCGTCAGCGAAAGCCTGCACGTACACACCCATCCGCTCCAGTTCCCGCAGTAAAGGATCCAACAGAAGGTTCCACAGGATGGGACCACCGATTGACCCCTGCACACAACCTTTGTTGGTGCTCCTCGTGCATTCTTCCCCAGCGAATCTTACACTGACTTTTCTGCAGTCGAGATAGCTATCCAGTAGCCTCCTGATATTTATCGGACACTTTTCCTCAGCCAGACGGATTCTAATGGCCGGCCACCATGCGCTGTCGAAGGCCCCCTCTATATCCAATGACACTAAGGTTACTAGCTTTTTACGCTCAATCAAACCCTTGATTCGGTGTATTAGCGTATAGAGGGCGTCCTCGGTGCTCTTCTGGGGCATGAATCCAAACTGGCGAGTACTAATCCGCGGTATAATGTGCCATTTGATCCTTGCTACTGTCATCTTTTCCAGGACCTTCCCCAAAACCGGCAACAGACCGATAGGCCTGTAAGCTTTGGGGTTCGTGTAATCGTCCTTGCCCGGTTTTCTCAGGACTACCACGGTTGCCTGCTTCCAGATGTCCGGAAAGTGTCCTATCTCTAGGCACTTGTTGAATAGGGCAAGCGATACGTCCGGGTCCTGGCAGATAGCTCTGCTGCAGATATCTGCTGTGAAGCCATCCGCTCCTGGGGCCTTCTTTGGGTTGAAACTTCCCGCCGCGGTCTTTAGCTCCAGCAGTGTAAACGGTGGGTCATGACTCTCATCATGCTTCCACTCGTTTACCCGCTTTGCCGCTTCTCTAGTGCGGCGATGATCTTCAACGTCAGTTTCCTCCAGGTCTTGTGGGTAGAATGTCTCCGCTAGTAAGTTCGCTGACTCTTTCGGGTTTAGATATGCACCTTCTTTGGTTAAGGTCAAGTCTTCTTGTCTCCTGGTGGTCCTACGGATAATACGGTATATACCGTCCCACACTCCTTCTTTGTTCTGTCTTCTACAGAACTCCTTCCAGCTGTCTGTTTGGGCTTTCTTGGCTTGGCACTCATATTCTTCTTTCTTTTTCAGGTACTCAGCTGCCACTATGTCTTTGCGATACGGTGCCGCGTTTTTAATCTTGCGCCTGAAGGTAGTGGCAACTTTCTTCAGCCTTGCGAGCTCATCATTCCACCATGGGACCTTGAGTATCTCCGTACTCTTTTTTATAGGCATGCTGGCTTTGCATGCGGCTGTGATGTTTGCGGAAAATGTGTTAATTTTGGTCTCTAATTCTGATTTTGATTTAATACTCTCTATTGTTGCTACATTAATATTATTTTCTAAATTAAGATCGAAGATTTTAGTGTTAAAGAGGTCCCAATTTGCCTTCTTTGTGTTATATAGCCTCGTTGTTCTTTGAACTCTGAGGCCTCTACTCCTGCGGAGATTTATGTCGAGTAGAATGGCGTTGTGGTCCGAGCTCGTCATCTCCTGGTCTACCCTCCAGTTGTCTACTAGATCTAGTAGATCTTCTGTACAGGCTGTTATGTCTACGTAGCTGGTGTACGTCTTATTACCTCTCACGGTGTCGAAGGTAGGCGTATCACCTCTGTTGAGTACCTGCAATCCAGACTCTTCCAGGGTACCGGACATCTCAACTCCCCTGTGGTCTTCTATGGTGCTTCCCCACCAGGTGCTCTTGGCGTTACAGTCGCCTCCTATCAGCAGTCCTCTTGAGCCCAGCTCCTCTCTGATCTTTCTGATCTGATCCAGGTATGGCCCGATGGGTTGGTCTGGCTCGAAATAGAAGGAGACTACCGCGATTTCCCATGCGCAGGTTCGGATCCTCAGCACAACAATATTGTTGGTCGTGAGTTTCGGGCACTGAGTGACGTCAAGATCGTCGTCAAAGACGACGATAGCCGCCTTCACCGTCCCATCTCCTACTGCTGCGCACTGGAAGACTCTCGAACCACGGTAGTCCTTCATTCTCCCCATTCCACCCACATACGGCTCCTGGATCAAAGCGAATGCGAGTTTCCGCTTGCTGGCCTCAATCATGAGTTCCGTGGTTGCCAGCTCTTTCCTCTGGAGGTTCGCCTGGGCTACTGCATATCTTCTGGTGGGGTTGCCTGCCCTGGAGCGACTTGGGACCACCTTAGCAATACGCTACTTTAGCTCTTGCCAGTGCCTCCCACCTCCTACGCACTGGACAATCGGAGCTAAAAGCGTTATGCTCCACGTTTTCTGCTTTGGTGGCCACGCAGTTGCAGCACGTCGGTGGCGCTGACACTAAGTAGTCCGCACATTCGGCTCTTAGATGAGGTCCACCACAATGACTGCATTTAGGGAGGGTGTCCTTGCAGAACCGTCTTCCGTGTCCGTATGACAGACACATGGAGCACTGTACTAACGGGGACTGATCTGCGACCCGTATTTTCTGCATGTCGATATGCACAGCTCCTCTGCTCATCATGCGGTTATATATTTGCGGGGACACCCTCAGTGCGATGTGGCTCGTGAGTGGATTCCTGGCCCGTCTTCGGAACTACACTTCCACCCGGTCATCCTTCTTGTCGAGGTCACGAAACACCTCCCCGTTCTGATTCCTCAGAGCCATCAGAACGTCCTCGTTACTATTGAACGATAGGACGTCTTTGAGGACCAGCATGGGGTCCTGGTTTTTCATCTCCTCGGCAACAAGGTGACCGTTTGCACCTTTTAGTCGCTCCTTTATTTTATTTCTGTCTTCTTCCGTACTACATCCTATGATCACCTTTCTGTCTTTGACCTTCCTGATCCTTTCCACCGTCACCCATTCGTCTTTTGCATTCACGGCCTTCCTCACTTCACTCATCACCTGGTCGCCAGTGTGGCTCTCATCCTTTGACGTAATGACGATGGAGTGTAGAGCGCTCCTTTCGACTGCATGCCTTCTGGGCTGCGTTGCTGCCACGCCTGCGTAGGTGTGAGCTTGTGAGGCCGCCTGTGATGCAACGGTATCTCTAAGAGAGACTATTTCTCTCTGGGTTTGGTTAATTCTTTCCCCCTGTTCCCTTAACATCTTTTTGATCTCTTCCCCGTCCTCTTTTCCCATTATGACACCCCGTACTCCCATGTCCTCTATTTGGGTCCCTTTGTCCTCAGTTGCGAGACGGCTGCTAGTTGCACTGTCCTTAATTAATTGATATAGGGTTTCCACCGCCAGAGTGATACCTGCCTTAATGTCTGACCTCAGGTTGCGAGACTCGCCTAAATGAGCCTTTGCTCTCTGAAGCCAGAGTCTGCCTTCCTTCACTCTGTCGATGGGAGCCCTACTTACTTCTTTATTAAGCCTCGGCGACCCACCCGCTGTCTCCACGGAGCCTCGTCGGGGCAACGTTGTCTTTTGGTTTGGCCGCAGCGGAGCCGTCGGCTTATTTGGCGAGACAGTAAAAGTAGTGGAGGTGGCAGTTTTGACCCCATCACCCCTTCCGTTCTCCCACTCTCCTATACTCCGACGTACGCTTGGAGTCTGTGTCGGCTTCTTGGGTGAGGGTCCTGCCCTGTCTGTCTTAATCAGAGGGTTGGCAGCGCCAACTTCTGTCTCCTCGGTCGTCATTTTGCGGGGTGTGTGTGCGAGAGGCATGCTCGTTGGATGCTCAGTCGGTTGGTAACGTCAAAAGTAAAAGTCAAGTAAAATCTAAGAGCACCAGTTGGTGCCTGAGTAACCCTGTAGAGGGGGGATAATTAAGCAAGTCCGTGGGTGTTCTGATATCCCTGTATAGGGGGGATAATGTCTAAGGTCAAAACACGGGAGTGCACACAGACTTATCAGAATACCTAGTCTTTTGGGTCAATAAACCCCAAGTCCTACGTATAAATTTTGTATATACTAATATTTGTCCTAATACTAATTTCCCTTTTTTAGGTCCAGGAGTAAGTGTGGTAGTCTACGTAGTTACTGGCCTCAAAATGGTCCACGTTTTTCCCCAGACTTAAATCTGGCGCCTGACGTTAAATTAAATTAAATTAAAATTAAATTCAAAAATAAAAAAATAAAAAATTCTAAAACTCTACGTAGAGTCGGTCTGGTGCTCCGACCTGAGAGAGCTCGCCGAGCCCGTCCCAACGACCCCAAACTCGGGGTACCTAGCTCCAAGGGTTCCGGTGCAATCGCGGTACAAAAATACTGGTTATGACCCAAGATGGCCGCCAGATATGGTTATACCGCGATTACTCCACAACCACAAGTCCGATTTTCCCCGTGCTTGGGTCCACCCGCACGTGCACAACAAGACCCTACCAGCCGAGGTGGTTTCAGGAGGAAAGATTTTCAGGCGCTGAAAATTCCCGAAAGCCGCAGGAGCGGGTGTAGAGCGGTCCGTCAATGTTCCCAGAGAAAACCCGAGCTTTCTACGACCTCTAGTTTGGGAGTTATCCGACTTTGAAAAATGATCTGACAGTTGGAGAACTGTCAAAGTCAATTTTCAACCCGCCACAACTTCCCTTACAGTTGAGGTAGAAAACCCGAGTTTGGGTTTTTTCGGCTATGCGCGCTCCGCTCCGTCGCGCTACGCGACTTTCAGGATCCTGAAAATCCTTGGCGCTGATCCGCCTGAAAAAGGATTTGCCAGACAGAGGAAGCCCCCCCGATCCCCGCTGTGAAATTCGCAGCTCGCTACGACCACCGGTTCCGGAGATATGTAAGCTCGAAGCAAAACAAGATGGCCGCCGAACTGTCAAAAGCAGACTTTGGGCGGCTATATCTCCGCAACCGTTAGCCCCACAGAGACACGGTTTCGAGTGCTGTGACCGGACTGACCTTCGCTATCCGTCAAATATGGTTTCAGCGCGAAAAATTTTCAGGCTCTGAAAACGCCTGAAAACCAATCCTCACCGTTCTCCAGAGAGCCCCGATGGGATCTGTGGAAACCCGGTACCTCTATGACGCTCCGTTAAGGAGCTATCGAGTTCCGAAGTTCCTAACCCAAAAACAAAAATGGCCGAAATCAGACGTTTTTCGCGCAATTCAGGCGCGGTTCGTCCCAGGAAGTCGCGATTTTGGCTGATTAAGGCGTTTGTAGCTAAATAAGGCTCGCTGCGGCGTCTAAATTATTAAAAAATGTATATTTCTTAATTAATTTACAGAAAACATTAAAAATTCAACAGCTCCTGAACCATAAGACCTAAAATTCAGTTAAAATAGTCAGAAAATTTGTAAAATCAACCTCTACATGGACAATAGACAACTTATACTAAAACTTAACATTAAGATGGTTTTTTGGTTAAAAAACCGGTTTTTTGATAAATTAACTAGTATCTCGGAAACCAGTAAGGGTAAAAAAATTTTATTTACAGATTCAGGATAGGCGCTCAAGCGCGCAGCTGGATCCTTTCAAAAAACCAGGTGTTTCCACTGTAGTTTCCGAGATATAGATAGTCGAAATTGGGATTTCTTAACTTAAATAACTATTCTAAAACTTAACTTAAAAATCTTCTGAGTGCACCGGGGGTCTTCTCCACTTGTGGGGTAGGCTGTCGCGAAGAAACGGTGTCTCTGCGACTGCTCCTTCTGCTACCTCGTGCACACGTGGTTTTTGGTTTTTCCTCTATATCTTCTTAATTTTCCTTTGGAAAATTATGGGGAAAACCTCTGTCTGTAGACCTCTCCAGCCCGCATCGAATGGCGATAAAAAATTTTGGGGTCGTCGCTTTAGTTTCCAAGTTAAGAGCAGTTTAAAGTTTCTTGACTTGGAAAAACTTAACCTAATTCAGGTTTTTCACTTTTCACCGCTTTTCACTGCAATCCAGTGGTAACACAATCACTCTATGGTGTGGCGCACAACTTTACGCATCTGCTGACACTTGTTTTACTGATATCGGACAACTTTTGACCACTTTTTCTAATTTTTTAGTGCGGAGCGACACAAAAACGTGGTGTTCTCGAGCGCGGTTGGACTCAGACTGGTTAGGTTAGGTTTTTTTTTTTTTTTTTTTTTTTTTTTTTTTTTTTTTTTTTTTCTTTCTCTACCCCTGACTTGCGCCAGAGTCTATTTCCAGCTGGTACTCTTTCATACCACTTCTCGCTTGCTTGCCTCTCGCACTTTTATTCCACATACTTTGTCTTTCTGTCATTCTTCCTCATTCAGTCATATTCATGGGTGGGGCTCCCATTTTCCTAACTATCAAGTACTTCTCTAACTACTCTAATTCTCCTTCTCTTTATTTTTCTCCTTTATTTATTTTTCTGGGATAAATGATTTACGCACTCTCAGTTTTTATTGCTGATCAAATTCACAATATTTCTTGTGTGGGTGCTACAATTATTTCTTATTTTCTAACTTAATATCTAATTTGTCTTCTTATTTTATTCTGACAACAGTATTACTTTTCCTCTTATTTGCAACATTTTTTATTTATTTATTCATCTTATCTTATTCTTACTTTATACATGTTTTCTAATATTCTACTTATTACAACTATTACATATTGTGCTTGTCTTATTGTCTAGTAGGGTTACACATCTCTTTATTTTCAACAGTTTCACATTCTTACATACTAGTATAATGTTCTTACTTTAACAACAAACATTTATTGTAATTCTATAATATCATTTTAAATCTATAATATCTGTTTATTTATTAAACATTGTTTATTTTTAGGTTTACTCCTGTCCTACTGCTTTACTAATATATATGTTTATTTACTGTTTTCTATATGCACAACTTATATATAACCAAATATATAGCAGTTACATAATTTATCGATCGCTCCTGTTTCGTTTTATCACCCCTTTTACAATTTTCAGACAGTATTCTAGGAACTTGTTCCTATCTTTACCTATCATGATCTGTCTTATGCTGTCTGTTGTCAATTCTGTGTCTAATTTTTGCTCCAATTCATTACGCTCACGTGCATATACAGGACAGTGAATCAGCAAGTGTGGCACCGACTCCGACATGTTTGGGTCGCAGATACACGATGGACTCTCCTTGCACTTGAACCTGTTCAAGTATTCGGAGAATCCACCGTGCCCCGTCAAGATTTGAGTCAGATGCCCCTCTATCCGTAGCTTTCTGACTATCCTATACGCCGCCATCGCATCCGGAAAGAATATTTTTGTAATTGCAGCGGTGGTGCCGGTTTTGTATCTGCTGTTCCATTCCTCAAGCGTCGCCATTCGAATGCAACGCTTGACGAACGAAGCAGGACACAGATCATAGTCCGGCTTCCGTTTACTCCGTATGGCGGCCTCTTTTGCCAGCTGATCCACTCTCTCGTTGCCCTCGAGACCTGCGTGCGCTTTGATCCAGAACAAGTCTACTACCTTGTTCTGGAGAGAAACAGCTGTAAGGTTTTCTCTAGCTTCTACTGCCAAGGGGTGAAGGCAACTGTGGTTTTTCACCGTCATGAGGGCCGCCATGGAGTCGCTGTATATCCCGAAAGTTGACGCCGAGTTTTTCCGGATCTCCCCCGTTGCCCTGCATATCGCCAGGAGCTCCGCCTGGTAGACCGAGCAATATTCTGGTAACGCCAGTTTGAGGGCGCGTGTTTCGGCCTGGTTGTTCCAAAAGGACAACGCAGCACCGACACGCCCCTCAATTTTGCTCCCGTCGGTGAAAATTCTCACTTCTGGTTTGGCGCTGGCGTCAACCTGCTCCTGGTCTACCAGGCTTTTGAACTCCAGCTCGATACGCGTGGCAGGATGAGGAGATAGCAACGCAGACACAGGCCGCTCCATCTCCCTGTCCCTCAATATCGGCAGTGGTACCCCCCTCTTTGCCTCATATAACGAGGCCGCCTCGCGAACTCGGAGATCCAGGGGAAGTATCCCTGCCAACAGAAGCACAGAGTTGAGGGAGACAGTGCGATATGCTTTGCACATTTTCTGTGCTATTCCGCGTTGTACGACGCCCAACTGTTTTATAATGCCCTGTTTGCTTGCCGCTGGGGCCCATACGCTGGCGGCGTACAGGATGATCGGCTCTATAGTCGCTGTATATATAATTTTAATAACTTCGGGGTTTAGACCCCAACTGATTTTCGCTGCCCTGCACAACTGCTTATGCACGTTTATAGCTTTTTTGCAGACATTTTTAACGTGCGAATTAAAGGTTAACTTGTCGTCGATGGTGACACCCAGGATCTTAACTTCTTTAGTCATGGCTACACTGACTCCGCCCATGCTCAAGCGTGGGGTGTCGTATTTTAATCTTCGGGTTATGGTCATTGCGTTAGTTTTTTGCGGCGCAAATTTTAGTTTATTATCGACACCCCACGTCCGAACATGTTCGAGGGCAGTGTTTGCTGCCAGCTCTATTTCCAGTGCTGTGTCACCATCGAAGACAAGGACCACGTCGTCTGCGAAAGCCTGCGTGTAAACCCCCATTTGCAATAAAGATTTGATGAGGGGATCCAAGAGCAGGTTCCACAGGTTGGGGCCCCCGATGGAGCCTTGTACGCAGCCTTTGCTTGTGCTTTTGGTGTGTTCTTCACCCGCGTACCTCACCCTGACACCTCTATCGTCGAGATAGCTGTCGATGACCCTCCTCAAGTTAAGCGGACACCTTTCCTCTGCCAGCCGGACTCTTATAGCTGGCCACCAGGCGCTGTCGAAGGCTCCCTCTATGTCCAGAGATATCAGGACAACAATTTTCTTAAGCCTCAACTTATCTCTTACATGTGTCATTAGATCATAGAGGGAGTCCTCGGTGCTCCTCTGGGGCATGAACCCGTACTGGCGAGTACTCATCCTTGGCATAATATAGAACTTGAGGCGGGCCATCAACATCTTCTCGAAGATTTTACCCAACACCGGTAAAAGGCCAATAGGCCTATATGCTTTTGGGGTGGTGTAATCAGTTTTACCTGGCTTCTTTAACACCACCACTACGGCCTCCTTCCAGGACTTGGGGAAGTACTTTAGTTCCAGGCATTGGTTAAGAAGGGCCAGGAAGGTCTCGGGTGCACATCCAATGGCTTGACTACATACATCGGCTGTGAGGCCATCCAACCCCGGTGCCTTTTTTGGATTAAAGGACTCGCATGCTGTTCTTAGCTCCACTGGAGTGAAAGGTGGATCTTGCGGGCCTTCCTCGTCTTCGCTATTTACTGTTTCGGCTTGGGCTCTGACTAAACTATGATATGTGGTGTCTGAGCTTTGCGAGTCCGCCGGGTAAAATGTTTCCGCTATAAGTTTGACTGACGCTTTCGGGTCCAGCACTTTCCCGTTTTCGATCATTTGCAAGTCCACCTCTCTTTGCGTAGTCCTCCCAATGACTCTATAAATCCCCTCCCATACCCCTTCCCTATCTTGCTTACTACAGAATTGTTTCCAGCTCTCGGTCTGAACTCGGGCCGCCTCAATCTCATATTCCTCTTTTTGTTTCAGGTACTCTTCGATGACTTTCGATCTTCGGACTGGAGCAGCGCATCGTATCCTCCTCTTTTTGGTGGCTACACTCTTCTTTAGCTCATCGAGTTTCTCCGACCACCATGGTAAGTTTAATTTTTCTTTAGCTTTTTTGATTGGCATTGCTGATTCGCATGCTTCTTTTATAACTATTGTATATTTGTTTACTACTTCATCTAATTTTTCTATGCTGTCAATTTTTTCTATTTCTATTTTGTTTATTTTACGGTCTATCATTAATTGGTTAAGTTTCTTATTAAACTCTGGCCAATTAGCTTTTTTAGTGTTATATATTCTTGTGGTTCTATCTATTTGTTTACCCTTTGATTTAGTTAGCTTAATATCAAACGTTATGCTATTGTGGTCAGAGCTCGTGAGGTCTTCGTCAACCTTCCAATTCTCCACTTGGCCTAGAATGTTATCGGAACATGCCGTTAAATCAACGCAGCTGCTGTAACGCTGTCCTCCTCTGATCGTGTCGAAAGTCGGAATTTCCCCTGTGTTGAGGATGTTCAACCCGAGCTCACCGAGAGCTCCGCACACGTCTTCGCCCCTGCGGTCAACCACTGAGCCTCCCCACCAAGTGCTCTTTGCATTAGCGTCCCCTCCAACGATAATCGGTTTTGAGCCGTTTGCAGTTCCGATTTCTCTCAGGTGCTTTAAGTAGGGCTTGACTGGCTTATCCGGCTCGAAATAGAATGAGACGAGTGTGATCTCCCAGGCACCGGTCTGGATACCCACCACAGCGATATTCGCTGTGGTGAGCTTCGGGTACTGTATTACCTTGAGGTCTTTGTCAAGGACGACTATTGCCGATTTTACAGTCCCGTCCGCCAGTCCCGTGGCCTGGAAGACCCGCACTCCCCTCTGGCTCTTCATGCTGTTTGAGCTGCCGATATATGGCTCCTGTATGAGCACCGCGGCAATTCCCCGCTTTTCTGCCTCTATCAACATCTCGTTGGTCGCCAGACGTTTTCGCTGAAGGTTGGCTTGAGCAAATTTGTAAGCACTTGGGTTGCCATGCGAGCCCTTAGCAATACGCGGTGGTTGACCGCGCTAAAGCATCCCATTTTCGACGTACCGGGCATTCGTGGCTGAAGGCATTATGCTCCACATCCGGCATACTTGCCCTCTTGCAATTTCTGCAGGTGGCCATCCCTCCCGCGATCCATTCTGAACACTCGGTTTTCAGGTGTGGTCCACCGCAGTGACTGCACACGTCCGCCGACTCCGTACAGTGTTTCCGTCCATGTCCGTACCCTAGACAGCGAGTACACTGCACCAGTGGGCTTTGGTCTTCTGCCCTCACTCGCTGCAGATCTATGTGGACATGTCCTTTTTTAATTATTCTCTGCCAGATAGTGGGGGACGTGCTCACCACAACATGGCCGGAGTGTGGATTTCTGGCCTTCCGCCTATATTTTACTTCAATCCGTTCTTCCCCATCGCAGATGCCGTGAAAAACGTCCCGATTCTGATTCTTAAGGGCCTTAAGGATATCTTCGTCTGTATTGACTGCTAGGACGTCCTTAAGTATCAGCATGGGGTCTCGGTTCTTCACGGCCTCTACGGTGAGGTCGACCCCTTTTTTCTCCAGCCTGGCCTTTACCTTGTCCCTATCCTCCTCCGTCTCGAAGCCCATGACTACCTTCCTGTTCTTTGCCTTCCTAACTCTTTCTACTTTAACCCATCCTTCCTTTGCATCTACCGCTTTCCTCACCTTGTCTAACGTTTGAATCTCCGACCGGTCTCATGAGACCGCGCTGTCATTGTCTTACTATTGTGTCTCGTTTTGCGGGTATGTGAAAGGCTAACACCTGTTCTCCGGTCTCCGTCTCGTCTTTTGAGGTGACCACTACCGACTGCAGCGTGTTACGCTTTTGTAACCTTCCGCTGCTGCTCCAGACCTGTGTCACCTCTGCGTATGAGGGTATCTCTTTTTTGGCTGCCTTCTGCTCCTCCAATACTGATTTGAGCTCTTGCATTTGTTTGTTGCTCTCTTGCATCAGTTTGGAGTGCTCCTCAATAGTTCTTGTTAGGCGAGCCGCGTCGTCACTTAGTTCGTTTCCTGTCTTAGTTCCTTGCTCGTCCTTCCTTCCCTTTTCTGACAGGCAAAGAGTTTGACTCTTTGCCATGTCCAAAGCTTCCGCGGCACCATCCTTTATTAGCCTAAACAAGGACTCCACTGCCTGAATAAGGCCCGCTTTTAAGTCTGCTCTTAGATTTCGCGAGTCATTCAAGTGGGCCTTTGCTCTCAGGAGCCAGACTCGGCCTTCATGAACCCGGTCGCTGGAGGCCACCGGCCCCGGCGACCCCCCCGCAGCCTCGACAGAGCCTCGCCTTTTCGTCTCCTTTCCAACGTGGGACAGAGCGGCCCTCTGTGTAGGCCCCGAAGGGGCAGCCGAATTGCGCTGGCCTTTCGGCGACACTAAGTACGTAGCAGAGGCAGCTATTTTTGTGTCCTTTCCCTTGTTACCTTCCCACTCACCAATGCTCCTTCGAACATTGGATGCGTTCGTTTGTTTTGGTGGTGAAGGTCCTGCCTTCTCCTTGTCAACCGGAGAGTTCGCCTCTGAGGCAGCCATCTTACGGGGCGTATGTGTGAGTGGCATTAAACGAGACTGTCAATGGGTAGATCGTCTATGTATAAAAATAAACCGTCCTAATTACACTTAGGTGTGCCTAACTAGCCCTGTAGAGGGGGGATAGTCTATAAACAGTATAATCTGTCAACAAAACGAAGAACTATTCCTGTAAAAGGGGGATAGCAGTTTGTCTGAGTTTTATCTCAATGGTCAGCTGTCCCTGAAAATGGGATGCCGTCTACAGTCAATAGGAGTGCAACCCGGTCAATAAATTATGCAACGCTCTACAGTTTGAGTGAATTGTGGTCAGTTTCGGCCAAAGAAGCAGTTAAAATACAGATCCTAGGAGCCCAGCGCATTCGAGAAGAGCCTTGTCAAATTTTGAGTCGAAAAAGAATTTTCAAAAAATTTTGAAAAAGTTCTGAAAAATTTATTGAAAGATTTTGAAATTTTGATGATCCCAAACGATAGTACTCCCCGAGTCCTTCAAAATAAACCCAAACACCACGGCTCTACTCCAAAGGGTCACGGAGCAAACTCAGTCCGAAATTCTGGTTGCTGGTTCAAGATGGCGACCAAAATTCGGTTGTTTGCGGTTTTCTCCGAGACCGTTCGACCGAATACCACAGTGCTTGGGGTTTTCCGACTGTCCTCGACGAGCCCTACCCCCCTGGACCAATTCCTGAAAAAAATATCCTGAAACGCTGTACTCCCAAAATCTCAATCCCGATGGATAGAGCAGAGCCGGCCAATGCCCCCAGAAAAAACCCGAGCTCCCTACGACCCTTAGTTCGGGAACTATCCGCACCTGAAGTCTCCTTTTGACAGTTCATGAACTGTCAAAGTCAACTTCAACCCGGTATATCTCCCGTTCCCGTTGCCACAGAAAAGGCGTGCTTGGACTTTTCCGGTCCGGCTCCACTCGCCCCGTCGCGCTATTTGGTTTTCAGGATCCTGAAAAATTTCAGCTCTGATACGCCTGAAACCCTATAAATGTAATAGGTGTGATCCCCCAGAACACCACTGTGAAAACGGCAACTCTCTACGACCTCCGAGTCCGGAGCTAGCTTGCTGCAAAGTTTAACAAAATGGCCGCCCAGCTGTCAAACACAAACTTCAAATGGCCGTAGCCCCGCGACCGTTTGTCGGAGAAAGTTGCGGTTTTGGATACACGAGTTGCCCTAGTCCCCGGCATACACCCAGATCGGTTTCAGCGCTGTAAATTTTCAGGCCTGAAAAACGCCTGAAAATGTGCAGAAAATATCCGCTCTTGTATCCCACGGGTAACAGTAAAAATCCGCGGTTTCTACGTCCAATAGCTCCGAAGATAATTGAACTTTTATAAGTCAACCATCTAAAACCAAAATGGCCGAAAAATCAAAAATCGTCAATTCCGAAGCTATTAGGCGCGTCTTTGGGCTTAACCTAGGCCAGATACATGCTCTGAACCTTCTGTGCTTAAATTTAAATTATTCCTATTTATTATTGATTTATTTGCAAAAAACACTGAAAATTAAATAACTTTAAAACTATGACACATAAAAATTTGGAAAAAACTGTTAAAATAGTGGAATTTACTAAGCTACCTGTAAATAAAATAAAATTTTTGAAAATCCTGAAATCTGAAGTGAAATAATTTAAAAAACTGAAAAACTTGTAAAATATGAATTTTCTATCTATATAATTGCTATAAAAATCTTAACTGATGACAGGTGTCTACGTCTGGTGAGCGCGCAGCAGGATCCGCCAGAAAAAGAAGGGATCCTGCCTGAAGATTTTCCAGGAGAGTGCTCCAAAGTTCGGAAGTTCGTAGTTCAATATCTCCCGTGTTTCAGGAGCTAAAATTCTGTTTTCAGCAGAATTCAGCTTGCCCAAAGGTACTTTTTACTCTGCCCAAAAATCAGCTCTTTCCGACGCCAGATTCGATGAACTCGTGGTCGAGATTTGAGGTTAGGTTTCCCCTTTTCCTTCGTTTTCTTCGGAGTGCGTGAGTGGATTTCAGCCCGCTAGTGTCCAATGAAACCTCTCTGTGTCCGGCACAATCTGCTTTCAAAAAACTGGTACCCCGTCGATGTACTTCCGGAGTTATGACGCGTTGAATGTTTTTACGAACACGTTTTTTCCAGTTTTTCTGCAACTGTTTTTCGCACCGACTTTTCCGACACAGAACTTTTTCACACACGGGTGCACTGCACAAATCCGCTTATTTTGACGTATCGCACAAGGTCGTAGCGCGAGAAAAACCCACTTTTTGGAATTTTTAAACGCGGAGTGGCTCTAAAAATGATCCGACCACCACGAGGGTTGCGGGGGAACTGGGGTTAGGTTAGGTTAGGTTAGGTTAGGTTAGGTTTTTTTTTTTTTTTTTTTTTTTTTTTTTAAATACTTCTACCCCCAACATGATTGGAGTCTATTCTGATCGAAACATTCATTCCAGTTCTCGCGTTTATTCCTCTCGCACTTTCATTCCTCATACTGTATCTTTCTTTCATTCTTCCGCAATTGTATCTTTATGGGTGGGATTCCCAACTATATTCTAGCTTACTAACTATCCATTTTTTCTTTTTGTTAAAAGCCAGGGACAAAACTTTTATTTTCCATTTCTTTTACATATCTATTCTTAGTCTACCATATTTTATTCTATAGATACTTTTGTCTAATTTTATATCTAGGTTTAAGCTTATTGTTTCTAATTTATTTGTTTTACATTGTTACTCTTAAACTAATATGCTTAATGTCCATACAGGTCCTACAGAGTAGGGGGAGCATCACTTGCACTTTCACTTATTTTAAAAACATTTTTATACAATTTTTGCAGTACAGTTTTTTCTGGGTCCTTTAGGGACAGGAGCAGTATTTATTGGGCTTCTTAATTTAAATGACATCTTACCATATTAATCTTACACTAATTAACAACTAGTTACATTTATGCTGTTACTAAATATAACGCAGTATATTGTGACAGCATATTTTTCTTATACGGTTTTATTTCTTTTGACTACTACGGATGCTATTTCGCTACAGTATTTTATAAACGTGTCTCTACACCTTCCTGTCATCAAGTGCGGTGCCTGTTGGGCACTCAATTCAACACCCAGTTGCTGCTCAGTCTCGAATCGTGTTTTTGCAGTCATTGGGCAATTGAACAGGATGTGTGGAACCGTTTCCTCAACCCCAGGTTCGCAGGCGCACGATGAGTTCTCCTTACACTTGAAGCGTTTCAAGTATGCGGAGAACCCACCGTGCCCCGTCAGAATCTGCGTGGTTATGCTGTCGTGGGTCATCTTGCGTACCACTCTGTACGCTTCCACGGCATCCGGGAAAAAGATTTTGGTGCCGGAAGCAGTGTCTCCCGACCGATATCTCCCGTTCCATTCGCCAAGCGTCTCCGAACGGATTACTCGTTTGACGAATGAGACGGGACACAGATCATAGTCCGGCTTCTTCTTCGACCCCAGAGCGGCCTCCTTCGCGAGTTGGTCGGCTCTCTCATTTCCCTCCAACCCCGCGTGGGCCTTTATCCAGAAGAGCGAGACGCGCTTATTCTGGAGCCTGCATCGGCGCAGGGCGTCTCTGGCTTCCACAGCCAAAGGGTGGGGGGAGCTTGAGTTGGTCACCGACTGAAGGGCAGCCATGGAGTCGCTGAAGATGCCGAACGTGGCTTCACTATGCTTGAGCACTTCTCCCGCCGCTCTTTGTAGAGCCAGAAGTTCAGCCTGGTAGACGGTACAATAGGACGGCAAAGCAAACTTGAGGGCTTTCGCCTCGACGGCGCCATTCCACAAGGATAGCGCCGCCCCGACTTTGCCCTCAATTTTGCTGCCGTCGGTGAAAATA
The DNA here is from genome assembly GCA_030763345.1 of Mythimna separata. Classification (NCBI taxonomy): domain Eukaryota; kingdom Metazoa; phylum Arthropoda; class Insecta; order Lepidoptera; family Noctuidae; genus Mythimna; species Mythimna separata. Next base: position 30,549,872 of record CM061168.1, read on the forward strand.
CGCACAGCAAGGTTGCTGTGCTCGTTATACTGATCCTCGTCTACCAGGCTTCCGAACTCGAGGCAGGTTTGTTCCGCAGGGTGTGGTGCCTCCAGCGCGGGTGCCATCCGCTCCACCTCTCTACCCGCCAGTACTGGCTGGGGTACTCCCCTCCTGGCTCCATAGAGAGCAGCTGCTTCGCGTACGCGAAGATCGAGTGGGAGTATCCCAGTCAGCACCAGAGCAGAATTCAGGGAAACCGTGCGGTATGCCCTGCACATTTTCTGGACAATCCCGCGCTGGACGTTCCGGAGTTGTTTCTGTACACCTAGTTTCTTGGCCGCTGGTGCCCAAACACTAGCGGCGTACAGAATTATGGGCTCCATCGTTGCCACATAAATGGTCCTGACCACCTCGGGATGCAGCCCCCAGCTGACCCTTGCGGCCCTGCATAGTCCCTTATATATTTCAATTGCCCTCCTGCACACGACCGAGACGTGAGTGTTGAAGGTCAATCCGCTGTCCAATGTGACACCCAAGATCTTCATTTCTTTCGCTAGGGCGATGTCTGTCCCGCCCATGTTCAGGCGCGGCGTGTCGAACTTCAGCTTTCTGGTTATTACCATTGCCGTGGTTTTATGAGGCGCAAAAGTGAGCTTATTTTCGACACCCCACGCCAGAACACGAGCAAGAGCTGCATTGGCTGCCACCTCGACTTCCAATGCGGTCTCCCCGTCGAAGACAAGGAGGACATCGTCCGCGAACGCCTGGATGTAAACCCCGCCACTCTGCAGAGCTTTTAGGAGGGGGTCTAGGAGCAAATTCCAAAAAATAGGGCCGCCTATCGAACCCTGCACACAGCCCTTGCTGGTTCCCTTGGAGTAGATCTCCCCGCCGTATCTAATTGTGACTCTTCGGTCACTGAGATAGCTGTCGATGACCCGCCTGAGATTTGCCGGACACCTTTCCTCCGCCAGACGGACTCGGATCGCTGGCCACCAGGCGTTGTCGAAGGCTCCCTCTATGTCTAAAGATATTAGCGTGATTATTCTTTTTTCCCCTAGCCTATGCAGCACGTCAACCATAAGTTGACGTGCTGCATAAGGGCATAGAGGGAGTCTTCGGTGCTCCTCTGTGGCATGAATCCGTACTGGCGGGTACTCATCCTTGGCAAGAGATGGAACTTCAGGCGGGCCACCAGCATCTTTTCATAAATCTTCCCCAGTATTGGCAATAGCCCAATCGGCCTATACGATTTGGGGGTGGTGTATTTTTCTTTTCCTGGCTTCCTCAGTATGACCACTGTAGCCTCTTTCCAGGGTGCGGGGAAACACTGGAGTTCCAGGCACTTGTTTAATAATCCCAGAAACAGACTCGGGTCGTTAGTCACGACTTCGCGGCAAATATCGGCTGTAAAGCCGTCGGAGCCTGGCGCCTTTTTTGGGTTGAATGACTCTACCGATTTTCTAAGTTCAGCCATTGTGAACGGTGGATCGCAGCAGCCATGTTGTTCTCCGCCGTTGACTTGTTCGGCTTTTGACCGGATGGAACGGTGGTGTAGATTGTCGCTCTCAAGGGAGTCGTCAGAGTAAAAAGTTTCAGCTAGGAGCTTCACTGAGCCCTTCGCGTCTAGCACATCACCGTTCCATTCAAGTGGTAGGTCTTCTTCCCTGCGCTGTGTTCTACCTATTACCCTATAAATCCCTTCCCAGACCCCCTCCCTATCCTGCTTCCCACAAAACTCCTTCCAACTCTCGGTCTGAGCCTTGGCCACCTCACACTCATACTCTTCTTTCTGTTTCAGGTACTGTTCGACGACCTTCTGCCTCCGGACTGGGGCGGCACAGCGGATCCTGCGCCTCATGGTGGTGACTGTCCTCTTCATCCCGGCGAGTCTCTCGGACCACCACGGCAAGGTGAGTTTTTCTTTTACTATTTTGCATGGTATTGTTTGGTTACAGGCTGTATCTATGATTTTATTTAGGTTATTGGTGATGGTATCTATTTCATTTTTGTTATTAATTTTATTAATTTCGTCTATGGTTATGTTTTCATCTATTTTCAATTGTCCGAATTTCTCATGGAATTCGGACCAATTGGCTTTTTTGGTATTAAATTTCCGCGTTGTCCTTTCTATTTTAATTCCCTTTGATTTTTCCAAGAGAATGTTAAATGCAATGCCGTTGTGGTCCGAGCTCGTGAGACCTTCATCGATCCTCCAGTCATCCACCATATCCAGGATGTTGTTGGAACAGGCGGTAATGTCCACGAAGCTGCTGTACCGTTTCCCTCCACGGATGGTGTCAAAGGTCGGAATTTCCCCTCGGTTGAGTATGTTGAGGCCAAGCTCGCCGAGAGTTCCTACCACTTCCTCTCCTCTGTGGTCATTCTTCGGGCTACCCCACCATAGGTTCTTTGCGTTGGCGTCCCCTCCAACGATCAGCTTCCCGGAACCGACGACGAGCCCTATTCGCCTTAGGTGTTCTAAGTAGGGCTCGATAGGCTGGTCTGGCTCACAGTAAAAAGAGACAAGCGTGATCTCCCAGGCACTGGTCAGGATTCCCACCACCGAGAAATTGTTGGTGGTGAGTTTCGGGTACTGCTTGACCACAAGATCGCTGTTGAAGACAGCTATTGCTGTTTTCACAGTCCCGCCTCCTATGCCAGTGTTCTGGAAGATTCTAACGCCCCTGTGACTCTTCATTACTCCAGCCCCGGCCACGTAAGGTTCCTGCAGAAGCGCCACAGCTGCTCCACGCTTCGTAGCTTCAATAAATAGCTCACTGGTGGCAAGCTTTTTTCGTTGGAGGTTGGCCTGCAATACCCCATAGGGTGTTATTACTCGTGGGGTGCCCTTAGCAGTATGCCACCGTCGACCTGGCCACGTCATCCCATCTTATTCTCACTGGGCAGTCTTGGCTAAACGCGTTATGCGAGCCATGCTCCAGCTTGGCCTTGGCACAGTTTCGACAAGCGGGTGGTGAGCCCGCGAGCCAATCCGGACATTCTGGTCTCATGTGCGGGCCTCCACAATGGCCGCAGAGATCCGCAGGCTCCTTGCAGAACCGCTTGCCGTGCCCAAAGCCGAGACAGCGGGTGCACTGTACCAGCGGGGATTGGTCTTCGACTTTGATCCGCTGAAAATCTATGCGCAGCGGGCCGCCCTCCAGCGCTCTTCGCCAGATGATAGGCGAGACGCAGATGATGACGTGGCCGACGTGTGGGTTGCGCGTCCTTCTCCTAAACTTAACCTCGACTCTGTTGTCCTCGTCGTCGAGGCCGTCAAAAACACCTTTGTTCTGGTTTCTCAGGGCCGTAATTATGTCGTCGTCGGTGTTCACCACCAAAACGTTCCTGAGGACCAGCAGCGGGTCCCTGTTCCTGACTTCCTCGACGGTGAGGTCCACCCCTTCCTTTAGGAGTCGAGTCTTCACTTTGCTCCTCTCTTCTTCCGTCTCAAAACCCATTATTACTTTCCGGTCCTTAGCCTTCCTTACCTTCTCCACCTTTACCCATCCCTCCTTGGGATTTACCGCTTTCCTAATCTTTGCCAGTACTTCCTCACCTGACTCGGTCTCGTCTTTCGAGGCGACCACGACCGAGTGTAAGGTACTGCGCCCTGGCAGTGATCTCACAGCTCCAGTTGCGGCCACACTCGCGTAGCTGGCCTTCTCGATGAACTCCTTTTGGAGATCCATCCTCTCCTTAAGTTCCTCGATGCGGCTGTTACTTTCCGCGAGAAGCTTAGTGTGTTGCTCCAAGGTTTTGAGCAGCACACTATTCGCAGATTCCGTTTCCGTTGAAGACGGGTTTGTGGGTAGTGGTTTGGTTTCGGCCGACACCTGCCCCTCCTCCTTTGTCAATTTTTGTTTGAGCGTTTTCAGCTCTGCTTCAGCCTCCCTGACCAACTGAAACAGCCTCTCAGCAGCTTCAGAGATGGCTGTTTTTATCTCCGTCTTTGTATTGCGAGAGCTGCCCAGATTCAGCTTGGTTTTGGTCAGGCAGGCCTTAGCCTCCGAGGTCCGGTCCACATACCTAGCCTTTGGTGGAGAGCCTCTTTCGAAGGACTTCCGCACGGTAGTCACATTTGTCGACTTGCTCTCCTGGGCCAAAGTAAGTTTTGTCATAATATTCGCAGGGCCGGCCTGCAACGTCTTGTCAATGCTAAAGGTGTCGTTGTTAGTGGGGCAGGTCTTGGTATTTTCTCGCACACCTGGGCTACGTCTAACATTTGCAGAGGCTGCTGCCCCAGGTTTTGGTGGTGACTTATCACCGCTGGTCGCTTGGGTTGGGGTTCTGAGTCCGATAAACATGTTGGTGGGTATGCGTCAACACTTGTAAACGTCAATAGGGACGGAAAAGTAAATAAATATGCTTAAAAATAGATAGCCGTTGCTCAAAAGAAACAAAACCGCTAAGAGTCTTAAAACTATACTGATATTATACTAATGTATGTAAAATTAGGTCAAAAGTGTGTTCCTTGGTTTTTTGCGTAGGGGGGGGGGTGTAGGGGGGGGGAGTAGTCTATTTGACAGCTTTTAATGTGTGGAACAGAAGGTTCAAAAAATTTTCCGAAAAGCCTCAACCGTTCCCAAGTTATCAGGCTTTTTGTTTTTCAAGCGTTGGTTTCTGCTAGTAAAACTAGGTGGCGTTAGTTGTTACCAAGGCCGACACAAGGAACTCCGAGGCCTTCTCGCAAGTTGAGTAAAGTTTTTACAATATTGTTGAAGTTTTAGTTAGTAGAGATTACGTTAGGATTTTTCGAAGATTTTTAAAATTTGGTTTTAAAATAAAATTTGTTACAGGGGCGGGGGAGGGGGGGGGGGTGTATGAGCTAGTTGAAGGTTCCTTGACAATTTGCTGTCGCTAAAAGTTTGTTTTGGAAAAATATTTTTTGAGGAAAGGGTGGGGGTGCGAAAAAGTGGGGATTTTTTATCGGAATATGGGTCCCAGTCCAGATGGGCCAGGGGTAACGGGGAGGAAAAATTTCGTCAGATTTTGTCTAACTCTAACCGTTCCCAAGATACGGGGGCTTTCCTGGAGTCAGAAAGACTTGGTAAAATTTTGCAAGAAAGATTAATATTTTTGTTAGGGGATGGGGTTGTTTGTAGGGGGGATGGGTATGTCGGCTGTGCCCGAGCAACCTTGAATATCCTATCTTTAGATAGGATATTCAAACTGGTGTTAAAAATGCTCTAACTCCAGCCGTTCCCGAGATACAAGGGTTTTCCTGGAGTTTTAGGGACTCTGCACAATTTCTGTACCGATTCGATACCGAGTCGGCACTTTTTGTTAGAAAGTGCTTAGGATTTTGTTTAAGCCTGTTTTTTGAGGGGTAGAATAGGGGATTAATGTGTGGGATGGTAGGGGAGGTCAGGGGAAGCTAGGGGGTAGGGTAGGGGATGAGGGGTAGGCTAGGGATGAAGGTTTAATTGGATATTTAGGCAAACCAATAACGTTTTGCTTGATGACAAGTTGGAGACGGGGAGTATATATCAGGGGAGGCTAAGGGTTGCAGGGGTGGGGGGGGTGCGGTATAATCGCGATAGACTTGCTGGCGGAGACTAATTGGATATTAATTATTCAAAAACTTTGACCGAAAAAAATTTTTAAGGGAAGGGTGAAAGTTAAAAAAGGGGTGGGTTTTTTATTATAATATTAATCCCTGTCCAGATGGGCCAGGGGTGCAGGGGAGGAAAAATTTCGTCGGATTTTGTCTAACTCCAGCCGTTCCTGAGATTCGAGGGCTTTCCTGGGGTCAGAAAGACTTTGTACAATTTTTGTACAGCGCTAATTTATTTAGCGGGGAATAGTGGGGAGTAGCGGTAAATGGCTGAGAAAGGGATTTGTGTAAAGGCTAATAAAGGGGACCGGGGTGGCGGGTTAAGGGGTAGGGGGTGGGGGGTGGTTTTGGGATAGAGGGATGAATTAAAATATAAACGGTTCCTAGGAATTTTTCTTTTCTGCGGGGTTAGGGCAATTATATATATCAAGGGAAGTTTTTAGGGTTAAGGGAAGGGGTAGGTGGTATTTAACAAAAGACACAAAAAGAAGGAACACACGTAGGTACACAGGCTGGAAGCTATGTCGGCGAGCGCCTTCACGCTCCAAACAGAGCAATATCAACACGGTAAGGATAAAGAATTATATTCTTTGGTTTGTCGTGACGGCTGTAAAATGGCCGCCAAACGTCAGAAATCTATTTACGTCCCAATCAATCAATCGCTCTTTTTGGGCGCCAATCGCCCGTCCCAACCACTTAATCTAATTATATATTGTCTTATAAGACTACAACAATAATTAATAACTAATTTATTCTTAATCAAAATTATGTGTTTAAATTACAAGATAAAATTTTTCACGCACGTGGTAAGTGGCGTGGTGTATTTATATTTACGATAGCCTGTTGAGAATCGACTTTTTCAATAGGCACTTATTTTAATTTTGAAAAATGCAAATATTTAATTTAACGGATAAAACCGCCAAGTCCAGTCTTACTTTCAGGCCAGGCTTTTCCTGGGCTGAGTTATAAGCCTTCAAAGTTTCAGTTTTGTGAACAAAACAGTACAAACTTATGGCGGTACTTGGCAGTGTTTTTGTTTTTAAGGAAAAGTTTTATTTACTTGGGAACTATTGATTGTAATTTTATGAGGATTTTTAATTTGATAGATTTATAGTAACACTGTCTGATTTTAATTAGAAAAGGGGGGGAAAATATAATTTTGAGTACAAAATAAATAATTTATGCACAGGGTTTATAAAATTATAACTGTAAATACCTTGTTTTGGCACTATTGAACTAAACGTCTCGATTTTTTGTTTCCAGGTCAACTGTCAGCTGCTCCACGTAGTCCCTCAGATGTTCGAAGGTGGAAAAAGGCCTCGGGTTTCACCTCCAGGAGAGATTTTCCGCGCGTTTTCACCGCGCGGCAAAATCCCCGGCTGCCTTTGTTCGCAAGCTGTGGCCTGGGACGTCACGGAAAAATTCCCGGAGTCTCCAGGAATGTCAGGGGCACTTAGTCTCTCACTGTGGTTGCACTTTGGGTCACCAGATCCTCCCCGATTCGGAAGGGATGAAGGATTTCTTCCGAAAGATCGCCTATTTTCCCTCTCCGAGCTCGGAAAAGGGCTCCCGAAATCGTCAACTGTGGTCCAAAAAATCCAGATTTCGGGTGGGGTGTAGTCACTGAGATTCTCGAGCTAAAGATATAAAAATATATAGGGGTCACCGCGACCAATCGCGCGCCGTATTAGCTTTTCCCCAAAGTTCTTAGCTTTGCACTGTTTTTCTTTGTTTATTTGGAGCCGCGCGTCATAAAAGTGGTTGAAAAACCCTCTTAGGTACGTCCTAAAAATCCAAAATTTTTGGAGGGTAAGCCCTATGGAGTGGCCCCCACAGGGGTAATTTAAAAAATAGGGGTCGCGCAGATAAATCGCACGCCGCACGTCACTTTATAGTTTTGTTGTCACTTTTCCACTAATTTCTAGGTTAAAATCCTTGTTTTTCGTCACAGTTTTCTTGTTTGTGGACCGATTTTCAATCTGAAAGCACGATTATGTTGGTCTCACTAGCCCGCAACTTTTGACGTACTTTTCACGTTTTTCGGCTTTAGAAGGCTTTTATCGCGATTTTTACAGCGCGGAGCTCGCAAAAACGTGGCCGTTCGGGCTAGCGGCGCGCGGGTGACTGGGTTAGGTTAGGTTAGGTTAGGTTTTTTTTTTTTTTTTTTTTTTTTTTTTTTTTTTTTTTTTTTTTTTTTTTTTTTTTTTTTGTGGCAGGAGTGGGAAAATCCTCATGGACACCCAGACTGCCCCACTCGTAGGGCAGTCTGGGTAGTGCCGGACTCTTACCGGCTAAAAACCGCACTCCTGCCATGCGGAAGCCCCCTGCCTTATAGGTTTCGCAGAGTTGTTGTTATGGGCTGTGATCTATTTTTTTTACGTATAATAAAATTTAATCTAATTAAAATATGAATATAAATATATTGTACAATTTTAAAAATTTTCAGTTTCCTATTCAGCTTCTATAATCCACGTAGTAATGATTAAAATCTATAAAATACAAAATAAATAATAAAATTTAATAAATAATCTAAAACATTCTTGATAATTTCTATAGTTTGGTATACATCAGTCTCAATGTCTCAATACTAATTTAAAATAATATAGTCAATATTTAATTACATTAGGTTAATTTCCAGTCCTTATAGCTAAGTAAAACATTCTTAGAAATACCATATAGAATTGTATAAGTCTCAAGGTAATTCCACGCTTGTTTGTTTTTTTTTTTTTTTTTTAATATATTGCATTTTTTTTTTTTTTTTTTTTTTTTTAATATATGGTTTTTTTTTTTTTTTTTTTTTTTTTTTCTTTCTTTTCTTGTAACGTTTTGTTTCTTTTTCTTTAATAGCGTTTTTTTTTTTTTTTTTTTTTTTTTTTTTTTTTTTTTTTTTCGTTTACAATGTTTTGTTTCTGTTATTTACTGACACTACTATTTCTGTTACATATTTTATAAAATCTATGCGGTATTTTTTGTTGCAGATCAAAACTCCTAAATTTCTTTCTGTCACCTTTTCCCCTGTTCTCGCTTCAAAATTATATCTATGGGAGGCATAGACCGGGCAATCCACCAGGAGATGGACTACTGTTTCATGCGTGTCCGGGTCGCAAGCACACGCCGGGTTCTCCTTACACTTGAAGCGAGTCAGGTATTCGGAGAACCCGCCGTGGCCCGTTAGGGCTTGGGTCAGCTCCTTCGTTATCTCCATCTTTCGCACCGTCCTGTACGCAGCAATCGCGCAGGGGAAGAACTTCTTCGTGGTGGCCGCCGTTTCTCCAGCACAATATCTCCGGTTCCATTCGTCGAGCGTATCCATACGGATCATACGCTTGACGAATGAAACCGGGCATTTGTCGTAGTCGGGTTGCCGCTTTAACTTCAGGGCAGCCTCCTTCGCGAGCAAGTCGGCTCTCTCGTTACCCTCCAGCCCCGCATGAGCTTTTACCCAGAACAAGGAGACGCTCTTGTTCTGGGCACAGCTGCGGCGGATGGCGTCTCTTGTTTCAACTGCAAGGGCGTGGAGGGCTGCGGGGTTCACGACTGTTTGGAGAGCTGCCATGGAGTCGCTGTAGATGGCGAACGCCGTCTCGGACCTTCGGAGGGCTTCTTTCGCTGCGGTTAGGTTAGGTTAGGTTAGGTTAGGTTAGGTTTTTTTTTTTTTTTTTTTTTTTTTTTTTTATGTGGCAGGAGTGGGAAAATCCTCATGGACACCCAGACTGCCCCATTAGTAGGGCAGTCTGGGTAGTGCCGGACTCTTACCGGCTAAAAACCCACTCCTGCTATGCGAAAGGCCCCCTGCCGCACAAGTTTAGCAGAGTTAGTGCATGGGCTGTAGGTAAGTTTTTGTTTACAGCATTATTATTTGTTTGCGATACTAATAATATAATTCAGCATTTTAAAATAGATTAACAATACATAATTACAATAAAATAGTTCAGTAAAATATAACAAAATAAAATAGTTCAATTAAAATATAACATTAAAAAGGTTTCATTATAATGTATCACCGTAAATATCACAGACTTAACTAATTCAATTTTAATAAATAGTAAAATTAATGTTTTTTTTTTTTTTTTTTTTTTTTTTTTTTTTTTTTTTTTTTTTTTTGGCGTCTGTTAAGTTTTGTTTTTGTTGACTATTTTACTACAATTACAATACTATTGTTTTATCTGCAATAACAGTGTATTCCTTATAATAATACATAATTTTTTAAAAACATTCTTCAATAAAATAGTTCAATAATTTAAAATACTAATTCAATAAAATTTCAATAAAAAAGTTCAATAATTTAAAATACAAATTCAATAATATTTCAATAAAATAGATGGCATTAAAATATATCACAGTTTAAGTGGTTTCAATTAAAAGTGTCTCAGTTAAGTATCACAGATTATAAAAGGAATTCAATTAAAATTTTTAATAAAATAAAAGATTGACAAATTTGTATTGCACTTATCTGGTTTTGTTTCTTTGGTTTACTTTTTTGACTAGTATGGTAATATATTCCAAAAATTCTTTTCTAAATTTCTTGTTTTGTATAAGATGACTCAGGTTTTCTTTCGTGATATTGTCCCCTATTCTAGCTTCAAGTTCATATCTGTGGGAGGCATACATAGGGCAATCCGTCAGGAGATGGAGGATTGTCTCCTGCTTGTCGGGGTCGCAGGCACACGCCGGGTTCTCTTTACACTTGAAGCGAGTCAGGTATTCAGAGAACCCGCCGTGTCCTGTTAGGGCTTGGGTCAGCTCCTTCGTCATCTCCATCCTTCGTACCGTCCTGTACGCAGCGATCGCACAAGGGAAGAACACCTTCGTGGTGGCCGCCGTTTGTCCTTCACAATACCTCCGGTTCCACTCGTCAAGGGTTTCCATACGGATCATACGCTTGACGAATGAAACCGGGCATTTGTCGTAGTCGGGTTGCCGCTTTGACTTCAGGGCAGCCTCCTTCGCGAGCAAGTCGGCTCTCTCGTTACCCTCCAGCCCCGCGTGAGCTTTTACCCAGAACAAGGAGACGCTCTTGTTCTGGGCACAGCTGCGGCGGATGGCGTCCCTTGTTTCTACCGCGAGGACATGGAGGGCTTCGGGGTTCACGACTGTTTGGAGAGCTGCCATGGAGTCGCTGTAAATAGCGAACGCCGTCTCGGACCTTCGGAGGGCTTCCTTCGCGGCTTTGCAGAGGGCGAGAAGCTCAGCCTGGTAGACGGTACTGTAAGACGGCAGCGCAAGCTTGAGGGCTTTGGTTTCCGCTTGGTCGGTCCATACCGATACTGCGGCTCCGACCTTGCCCTCAATCTTGCTGCCGTCCGTGAAGATACGCACCGCAAAGTTGCGGTGCTCATTGTATTGTTCCTCGTCTACCAGGCGTCGCAGTGCAATAGCCCTCTGCTCAGCCGGATGTGGCATCTCTAGTGCCGATGCCACCCGCTCGACCTCCCGGTCTCCCAGTGCTGGATGAGGTACCCCTCTCTTGGCCTCATACAATGAGGCTACCTCCTGAATTCGGAGGTCAAGAGGGAGTATCCCAGCCAGCACCAGTGCCGAGTGTAGGGACACCGTGCGGTAGGCTCGGCACAACTTCTGCGCGAAGCTCCTCTGGACGGCGTTCAGCTTTTTCTGCAACCCGACTTTCTTTGCGGCCGGCGACCACGCGCTCGCTGCGTACAGGATGATAGGCTCCACTGCAGCCGTGTAGATGCAGCGGATAACCTCAGGATGGAGACCCCAACTGACCCGAGCAGGGTTAGGTTAGGTTAGGTTAGGTTAGGTTAGGTTAGGTTAGGTTAGGTTAGGTTAGGTTAGGTTAGGTTAGGTTAGGTTAGGTTAGGTTAGGTTAGGTTAGGTTAGGTTAGGTTAGGTTAGGTTAGGTTAGGTTAGGTTAGGTTAGGTTAGGTTAGGTTAGGTTAGGTTAGGTTAGGTTAGGTTAGGTTAGGTTAGGTTAGGTTAGGTTAGGTTAGGTTAGGTTAGGTTAGGTTAGGTTAGGTTAGGTTAGGTTAGGTTAGGTTAGGTTAGGTTAGGTTAGGTTAGGTTAGGTTAGGTTAGGTTAGGTTAGGTTAGGTTAGGTTAGGTTAGGTTAGGTTAGGTTAGGTTAGGTTAGGTTAGGTTAGGTTAGGTTAGGTTAGGTTAGGTTAGGTTAGGTTAGGTTAGGTTAGGTTAGGTTAGGTTAGGTTAGGTTAGGTTAGGTTAGGTTAGGTTAGGTTAGGTTAGGTTAGGTTAGGTTAGGTTAGGTTAGGTTAGGTTAGGTTAGGTTAGGTTAGGTTAGGTTAGGTTAGGTTAGGTTAGGTTAGGTTAGGTTAGGTTAGGTTAGGTTAGGTTAGGTTAGGTTAGGTTAGGTTAGGTTAGGTTAGGTTAGGTTAGGTTAGGTTAGGTTAGGTTAGGTTAGGTTAGGTTAGGTTAGGTTAGGTTAGGTTAGGTTAGGTTAGGTTAGGTTAGGTTAGGTTAGGTTAGGTTAGGTTAGGTTAGGTTAGGTTAGGTTAGGTTAGGTTAGGTTAGGTTAGGTTAGGTTAGGTTAGGTTAGGTTAGGTTAGGTTAGGTTAGGTTAGGTTAGGTTAGGTTAGGTTAGGTTAGGTTAGGTTAGGTTAGGTTAGGTTAGGTTAGGTTAGGTTAGGTTAGGTTAGGTTAGGTTAGGTTAGGTTAGGTTAGGTTAGGTTAGGTTAGGTTAGGTTAGGTTAGGTTAGGTTAGGTTAGGTTAGGTTAGGTTAGGTTAGGTTAGGTTAGGTTAGGTTAGGTTAGGTTAGGTTAGGTTAGGTTAGGTTAGGTTAGGTTAGGTTAGGTTAGGTTAGGTTAGGTTAGGTTAGGTTAGGTTAGGTTAGGTTAGGTTAGGTTAGGTTAGGTTAGGTTAGGTTAGGTTAGGTTAGGTTAGGTTAGGTTAGGTTAGGTTAGGTTAGGTTAGGTTAGGTTAGGTTAGGTTAGGTTAGGTTAGGTTAGGTTAGGTTAGGTTAGGTTAGGTTAGGTTAGGTTAGGTTAGGTTAGGTTAGGTTAGGTTAGGTTAGGTTAGGTTAGGTTAGGTTAGGTTAGGTTAGGTTAGGTTAGGTTAGGTTAGGTTAGGTTAGGTTAGGTTAGGTTAGGTTAGGTTAGGTTAGGTTAGGTTAGGTTAGGTTAGGTTAGGTTAGGTTAGGTTAGGTTAGGTTAGGTTAGGTTAGGTTAGGTTAGGTTAGGTTAGGTTAGGTTAGGTTAGGTTAGGTTAGGTTAGGTTAGGTTAGGTTAGGTTAGGTTAGGTTAGGTTAGGTTAGGTTAGGTTAGGTTAGGTTAGGTTAGGTTAGGTTAGGTTAGGTTAGGTTAGGTTAGGTTAGGTTAGGTTAGGTTAGGTTAGGTTAGGTTAGGTTAGGTTAGGTTAGGTTAGGTTAGGTTAGGTTAGGTTAGGTTAGGTTAGGTTAGGTTAGGTTAGGTTAGGTTAGGTTAGGTTAGGTTAGGTTAGGTTAGGTTAGGTTAGGTTAGGTTAGGTTAGGTTAGGTTAGGTTAGGTTAGGTTAGGTTAGGTTAGGTTAGGTTAGGTTAGGTTAGGTTAGGTTAGGTTAGGTTAGGTTAGGTTAGGTTAGGTTAGGTTAGGTTAGGTTAGGT